>VWYH01008052.1:376495-487263 GCA_013399365.1 Pampusana beccarii | reverse complement strand
ACAACAACTAACAGCACTTCTGATGGAGCTTTCTGTATGTTTTCAGCACAGTTCAATTTAGACTGAGGAAGTGATATTAAAAAAAAAATTAAAAATCCAACATATTCATAGCCAGGCTTGTTTACAGTCACCTCACCTCCAAATGTACAGACCTATAGTTGCCATTAGGACCGTTCTCTCTGTGTGTTTGTGTGCATTGTACCCATTTTAGCTATGCTTCAACATCTGGCTTTATTCTCTTTCTTTGTCTCAATTTCCTTTCCACAATAGAATTTGGCTCCTTACTTTTTCCTTGTTTCATAGTGTCACTCACAGCAGCCACTAAAGGCATCCATTGCTGGATAAGCAAAATATGGAGCAGAAAAGGCTTAATGTGGAAGAAATTAGAGGAACACAGAAGGTGAACAACCATTTCATGATGACTCCCATTGCCATGACTTGCCCCCACATAACACTTCTGTCATTTATTCTTTCATGTTATTCTCATATACGCAGCACTGGTTATAAATGGATATACTCATGACTGGAGATTTTCTTCTCATGAAAAGCCATGTGAATTTTCCTGCAAATTTCAATCTTGCCCAGGTTCTTATCTGCCCTTTTCTTTAGCATGTTTTCTTTAGAATACTTCTCTCTAGCTCTGTTAGTTTTTCCCCATCTTTTTATCTAATAAAAGAAGTTTGAAAACACAAAGAACGTCAGACTCACTTTACTGTGACTCCTTTTAACTCATGTATTTCAGCTCTTCCTTTGGATACTCTTCCAATGTTTAATGAATCTTGCCAAGCAGGAATCCTGCCCTATCTGTAGGTTTCCTCAGCTCATGCTAGCCAGTCTTATTATTTCCCCATGGATACTATAAATTTCTTTACCTGATTGGCATTAGATTAAGAGTTTAATCTCCAAGTAGCTTTCCCTAACATTCCACTCTAAGAAGTGTTTTGTTCATTTTGTGATTGCGTTTATGATGGGAGAATTGTTTTCTTATATGGGCTTTGTCAAGTGCCCGAGCAGCAGCAGAAGTCACAGTTTAGCTCTAATTTTATGAGCACTCTTGTTTTCAACTGAATGCATTGATCTAACTACCATCGATTAGATGGTATTATTGAAGACTTGAACATGTCTACAATAAATATCTATCCCAGAATTTATCCATTTTCCACAGACATTTATCTTCTACAGAACAAATATTTTTTCCTTCGCTTGATTTCTAAATGTCTGTTATCCACGGTCATTAGGCTTTAGGGTTGGATGTGACCACCATATGACGATGGGGGAATTATAGCAAAAGGTGGTCCCACTACTGCTGCTCTGTTTTGGCTGCTCTGCTCTGACATGCTACTTGAGCTGTTTGGGGGTTTTTTTGGTTTTGTTTTTTGTTTTTTTAAGTAGCAGATTCTTTCCTCCTTTTTACATGATTAATGCCAATTCAACCACAAACATAGTGCCTACTGTTTCATTAAACAAATGGCCTCCACTGTTTTATGAATGCTGATTTCATACTTATTAACCAAAGCATGCAGGAACCTTGACCTGGAATTTTATGTTTTGTCAGCTTTCCTAAAAACTTGCAGTAAAACACTGCAGTGTCAAAATAACTAATGGCTCAAGTGCAGTACTTTCTGATATTATATAATACATGAGGAGAGTGGGCTGAAATCTGTGAGGTCTGCCATGTCCCAGATGTTTATAATTCTTATATCACTTTACGTATGTTTTGTTTCATCATTGCAACAGAATAATTCATTCCTATCAACAAACACAAATATTGTTTCAGATGTTTCACTCCTAGTAGCAGAGAATCAGGAGAACCATATCCTAATTAGGGTAAAATGAAAAAGCTCCATAGAAGTGTGCTGGTATAGGCTACTTAGGACCTATTATCTCAACCTTATTTCTCTAGTAGAACCCGAAGTGTTCAGAGAGACTTGCAATGAACATTATTTATCCAACAAGGTAAGACCTGCCCAAACGGAAGACAACTTTAATCCCTGCAAATGTAACAAGCCAAGAATCTCGCAGTGTTTTATGCACAATAATGAACAGGTCTTTGTCACAGCAAGCAAAGATCACTGTCCTTTCCACACTAGCGATGGTGAAGCTGAGGCTGGATAATTTTTACTCTGGAGCAGGACAGATATTGCTGGTAGAACTGAAAAGAGAATATTGATCTGCTAATACCCTACCTAGGCAAACTGCCTGTCCCTGTTACTGTACAAGGTGTCATCACTCATCACCGCAGAGGTAAGGAAGATGGTAAGGCAAGAATTTCTAAGTAACCATTCTCCCCTTCCCTTGTTTCCTTTCCAACATCGCAAAGCCTAGATTCAAGCAGACAAAATCAAAATACACAGCTCTAGCCAACAAACTCCTCCAAAGCCTTTTCTGCAGATGCCCACACTGGTTACAGTTTTACTTATCAAAAACATTATGCAACATTCTCATTAATAGCAAATGAAGGAAGAAAAAAAGACAATTCTGAACTCACAATTAGTCTCTTTGAGTGCTGAAATAGTCTTCTTACAGTCATGAACCCGAATTATCTTCTTTTGAATAGCTTGGAGAGGAGTGGTGCACCTTTAAAACAGAACATAAGACATTGTTGACAGGGAGCGATTAAGTATGATTTATATGTAGAAGTTCAGAAGAAATGGAGTCGCTATGTTTATTTAAGTTATTTTGTTGTTGTTGTTCCTACTGAGTATTTTAATTGAAAAATACCTCTAAGAGTTTCTAGAATATTCAGGGAAATCCACCATCAAATGGTAATCTATAAAATTCTATTAAATCCTGAAATAACAGTAGCAGCTTGATGCCACGCTGAACAACAAAGTGAAATACTGTGGAATGTGTGGAGTGACACTGGCATTGTCACATAGTTTTTTGTGCAAGGCTATGGGTCACAACCTTCAAAACAGAGCTAAAGGGCTACTTTGCTTGCATCCAGATCATGAGCCAGAAGAAGAAATCGAGTAGCCTTGGCTACCAAGGGACAGGGCTTCAAGCTGAAAGACAGCAGCAGACATGAAACTCACCTTTGAGGCCTGAAGACAGACCAAGGCCATAAACAGTGTGATGTGGGTCCTCATATCCCACGTCTTCTTCTCAGCAACATGTCTCAGCTTAGCCATGCTCCCAGGTGAACAAAGACCTTCTCTCTCCTCAGGTAGCTCCACATAAACCGTAACAGGAGGAGGTTTGTGCATCACAGATTTCAGCAGCTGGCATGGACCCATCCCTGTCATTGAGAAGAGATTCCCACATAGCCGCATCACTGCGATCCAGAGGTACAGCCAGGTAGTGGGCCAAGAGACCCGTGATCACGCCAGCTGTTGCTACAGTGTGCAGATCTCATTTTTCAGGGTAGAGTTTGTAAAATCTCATCCTTTGTTCTGGTCCATTGTGAAAATTAAAAGCTTTGAAATTATTCAGAAACCGTTTTTCTCCAGTTCCTCTGAAGCACATGTTACCCCACAAAGCAGCAGCTCTAGAAATGTGTTTCAAAACTCTTTGTTTGTATCCTTGGGAAAACAGAGCTACCATGAGTTTAGAGCCTGAATTCCTGAGGCCTATTCCCTGATCAACAACCTTAATCTAAGATTTAAACTCCTGTTTTAATCCTAAAAACCCATCTTTGCCATTGGTGCAAGAACATGACATGATGGAAATACATCCCACCCGACCCCCCCCATTTTAGTTTTAAATACTCAAGGTTATAATTTGCCTTCACATGACCCCTGAACCAACCCTACGTAGCCCTGGGTTCACACCTCACTTCATAACGGAAAGTTTTAACAAATTGTGATGAAACCTCAATAGCTGAAAGCAAGACAAAGGCATCTTTTAATCGTCAAATTAGCTGGAGGGAAGAGCTGGAAATGCTTTCAGTCTGGAAAGAAGGGGAAATCATTAAAGGAAATCATCCCCTTTTCTTTTTCCTAGTAATTAGAACCATCTGTATGTTCACTCTACCACTGTTAAGGGTGCAGATTAGCATTTCAGAGAGATTTGAGTTCAACCAGAAATACTTTGATGTGTTAACATGAATGATGCTAAAATTTCTAAGGCGCTCAATGTTATACAAGTTTAAAACGGTACACATGTCACTTTCCAGTCACTCTTTTTAAATGACTATTCAGTGAAACCAAATTTACACTCAGAGAATTTTTCTTTTATCTCCATAAGCATATTAAAAAACTAATATATTCCCATTAAAATAAATACAGTATTTACATAACACTCAGCTATAATCCAGTGGACCTATACTGGCAGACTGTGCAGCATATGCTGCCGTAATGAAGTAAAAATTGTACAAAAGGCTTATAAAATATCCAGATATAAACAAGTTAAGTAAACCTTTTATTAATGACTGCTTTTACCCAACAGGAAAAATAATCCCTCAGATATTTCTTTTGTGATTTAAAAGGGTATAGCAAAATCCCAGGCACAAAGTTGTAAATAATTAAAGCACACTGAAAAGAGAAAATGAAAACAGAAAAGTTCTACAGACTTAGTTTCACATATATAAAACCCAAGTCGCTAGTGTGGGACCATCTCTGGTTAATCTGAAAACAAATCTCTCCCACCATTAGTTCTCTGAGTACTATAGAAATCTGCATTTGACCTGAGGTAGAATGGAAATTATACGATAATATAATAGAGCCTGCAGACCTCATAAATAAAAGACTATAGGACGTCTAAATCATTCAATACAGATCTCTCCATGTTTGAAATTAAATAATATGGATAAATGAAGCTGAATCCAATTTTCCCAAGATCCTTTGTGACTGTCCAAGTCTCTTAGTATTCTTGTTCAAGTTCAAAACAAAGTTCTGCCCATTTATTTACCCATAAAGAGTAAAGTCAAGCTCCAGCAAGGCTAGAATTGCCCTGTGTGAACCCAAGTCTGTCCTCATCAGCCATCATTATAACTAATCAATTAACTTAAAGAAAAATGCCTGTGTCAGGAAAGAGACCTTTGAGCAACGACCACAACTTTAAATTTCCCAGCCATATAGTGAAAAAACATCGTTTCCCTTGAAAAAAAATGAACTTGCCAAGGAAAACCACAATGCTCTAGAGCTGGGTATTGCAAACCACTAACAGCCATTTCTTACAGACCCTTCTGTTCAGGGAAGCGAAACCAGTGACGTCTGGGATGTTATTCTTTCTGGACCAATTTCCAGGACACTTTAATGACAACTCGCTGTATTGTTTGGCCCATGGAATCAGAAAAGCAAAACGAAATATATAAAGAGAGAAGATATGCAGATAGAGGTCAATGAAAAATTTAATCTGATTTATACACACAGGAATTTGCCCTTTTTTCCCCCACGCTTGGACATAGTCTGTAGAGAACCCAAGTTCCTCCAGTTTGGAATTTTAATCTTCAGAACACACTCTAAGGAGGAAAATGTTGCCGCTCAATCTGCAAATGAGGAACTAAACCATGGAGTAACTAAGGAACTCTCTCAACAGGAGAAATAAATAACAAGAGAGACAGAGACAGGTCTTAAAACCCCATTGCTAACCCCTGCAGTACCTTTGCTCCATAAATGAAAGTATAACGTGGAGGATGCTTGCCCAAATGGCAGTGGTTAAAATTTGGAGAATAACAAGGGGAGAAAGAAGCAATTTATTTTCCTGCATTAATTTTGCAAAAAAGTTAATGTCACGGTTTCATCTCACCACTGTGTCCAGTTTTGTTCTTGACTTCTACAGACCAAGGATCTTACCAAAATGATGGGGCTAACATACTTTATTGAGTAATTAAATTTAAATTAATGGCACCATGTAGCATACTGACCTGATGGAATTTGAACACACAACACACCCCCAAAACAAAATGGGAAGCTGTAATGCCCTCTCAGCATTTGTGTTTCACAATGAGAGAGTTTCCTGCTAAAATAGATTCTCAATTAATACAGTGTGGTAATCTGTGGCAGAGGTAGATATTCACAAGGACTAAATTTAGCCTATTGAGATACATCTCTTTGGGTTTCCAGTGAGGTCAGCGTGATGGGAGACTAAGAGCAGGTAATTAAAAAGCAGCTAAGTTCATCTACTGAGTGGCTGGGTACCCAAATTTACCAGTCCCTTATAAAATGGCACCCAAGGAGTCTCTTTGGTTTCGCACTTTAGAAAGCCTTCATCACCTTTTGTGAAAAGTTGAGATTGTTCTGCTACTTCTGGATTTTTGCTGTTCTGTTATGCTTAATAAGTTTAAGAGCCGTTAATATGTGTCAAGATTATATTCTCTTATTACCACCTGCTACTCCTTGCTTCGATTACTCAGACACACTTTTAACTTACTTTTTACTGTATAGTATATAACTTCAACATCAAAAGGGCCCAGAAGGATGGATCTGAATGAGCACAGTAAAGTATAATAATTTATTATAGCTACAATGCTTGCCCCCACAAAATACCCCATCACCAAGGGAGCAGTTTCCCTTTTGTCCCATTTCTCCCTGAAGTTAATACTGCTTGACTGCAGTGAATCACAGTAGATGGTGCTTCCCATTATCACGACAGCAAAAGTAGTCTATAATTCATAATAAAGCAATTCTTAAGCCACTTGAAATGCTTTTTGCACTGAGAGTTACCCTATTTTGTGCTGTGTACAGCAGGAGTTGCCTCCATCCAGTCTGGCTATTCGGTTGCAATACACAGACTTATTTCATGGGACTGAAATTACAAACCACTTGAAGGCTACAAAAATGCTGCAGAAGCAGCAAAGAAGAAACAAGAGAGCAAAGAGATCACAGAAGCTGTGACTGCCTGAAAAACACACTGTGTGGGTGGGGCTTAGAGGACACGAATCACAAGCATTTGCTCATTTGTTAAAAGTGAAACAGAAACAAAGCCCCGAGAGCCTGAAATGCAAAGACTGGGATATCTACACGTCCTTGCCATGGGGAAAGGCACATCTATGTTGTTGGAGCAATTCGTATGCGTCAGGTTATCCAAGATCATACACCACATCCATAAACTGAAGAAAGAAACCTGTAAGGCTCAGTGAAGGTGTGCATTTGGTACAAAGTGGAGGGAAAAAGAAGCTACATAGATTCCCCTACAGTTCACTGTATCAACCTGATAGAGCCTTCTAAGTCATGTAACGTGGACACAGTTTGTTGCTCTATAGCCACCATCATCCTTGACAGCACAGCTGGGAATGGGTAACCATAAATGGGTGCAGCTCTCTGGCTTCCAGGGTTTAAATATGTGTTAATTATCCAACTGGAGAGTCTAAAATTACAGAACTGGAAGCACAAGACGTTAACTCCAGCCAAAGAAGGAATTATCCTGCTGTAAGACTCTTGCTGCTTTTAGGGTATTATTGGCACCAGGCAAGGATAATGTGGTCTGCACTGTCCCGGCACATTATGAGGCATTTGGAGTCATCTTCTTAAGTCAGCAGAGTTTCTGTCACTGACTGTCATGTAAACAACTTAGGGTTTTCATTATCTCATTACCCAGCCATCCAATAAGTTGTACCATAAAAAGCAGAATTACAAAATCCTGGTTTCTTTTATATATATATATACGTATATATATATATATATATATACATTTTACATTTCCCATAACACAGCAGCTGTCCCACAGTCATGTCCATTATGACCTTCTCACCATCTCGCTCTCAGCTCCGCATTATAACCACCAATTAGTGACGACTGACTGGCACTGGGAATATCTAGCAGTTAAGTTAATGTTCATTCTAGTGATAAAAACAAGCTGAAGAATGAACACTGTTGCGGGACTTGTTTGTTAACCAGATGTTCCTCAGGTTTTCTAATCCCACAAAAATGTAATATTTCACAGGAACCTGCTCACACACACACACACTGTGCTATCACGGCTGCTAAATTTTACATGTCAATAAAAATTTGGTGTTGAAAATTTGGTCTTTCTGCCTAACATTATGATGCTGAATTATTTTATACAAATGTTATCTACATATACACAGTTATCTACAGAATATCTACATATTTTGAAAAGAGAAAAAAATACAAATAACTCCAAAACTAAGGTACAGGGATAATTTTGGATGGCAATGAGACACAGCGATGTGTGAAAAAAGGTGTTTGAGAAGGAACATAAAGAATCACACAGTTAATGCAATGTATGTTATGTATATACTACAGAATTATTATGTATGTATGTCAGATATAAAGCATGAATCAAACATACATTTGATACTTTCACTAGGGATATGATCCAGGTGTGTAAATGAAACTTGAAAAGCTTAGTATGGAAGGACAGAGAAATAATCCCGTAACAGGTGAAAGGGGCAAGTTACGTCTATTGAATGAGGTGTGGAAAAGTAACTAAAAGTCACCACTGGCCAAATCTTCCTGTTCTTTGTCCTTGAATAGTACTTGTGACTTTTTGAGTCACAAGCTAATTCCATGACTAAATGAATTTAACTTGCTTAAAGGAAGAATGGCACTAGGATATCTAACCTACCTAGTCCAGCAGCCCATCTCTAGTAGTATCTCTTGGGAGAAGGAAAGGGGGAACAGAAATAGTATATAGTGATGTTTTACCTGTGATGGCCTTCTAGCAATCAACGTTTTGGGTTCTTTTAAGCCAGTGGCTTAATCCAGAGAGTCTTGTTCCACAGGCTTTTCTTCCACAAATCTGTCCCATTTTTTTCTCATCTCTATTCATCCACATCCAAAACAATCTGAGATTGCATCTGAATGCCTGACTTCTTCAACCTACAGAGCAAGCAAAAAAAAAAAAAGTTATTTAGTACTGCTAAAGGAACAAATTGAACTTCAAAACAGGGGACTATATTGCCTACAGTACCTGGAACTTCTGAATAATTAGGAAAAAATACTGTTGGGATGTTGTCACTAAAAGTGATCAACATAAAAGATAATATATGAAACAGATATCATTGTTAAATTTTAATAAGTTTTTGTTCTCTATCCCTTCCTCAGCAATTCTCTCCTGCCTTCATTAGTTAATTAGTTCTGCCTGGAGCAGTAAGCTTGTGATGATTAAGAATGAAACGGAAAAATCAGACCCTCAGAAGCTCTGATCATTTGTTCACTCATTTTAACCTACAAAACCTTCCTCTTTTCTGTTTGAAAATTCTTGCTATAAATTCCCACAGGAGAGTCTCAAGCACTGCTGGGTCCTTTCAGGTGAACATCCAGTAAACACCTTCAGTCTTGTGTTGCTATAGAGTTCTCCACAGGAGCTGGATGCCATGGAATAAACACATTAACCAGCTAGTCAGAGTTTCTCTGAATGATTAAGCATCTCTGATGAGATACCAAAGATGTGAATAAGTTCAGCATTTTTTACTGTTTAATTTCACCCCCTCAACAAAAAACAGACGGCAGCCGTGAAACCATGCTCATCTGGACAGTTAATTTACCGGTTTTAGCACTTCAATAAGTTACCACAAACCACATCCAAAATCAACAACAGCGTTTACTTCTCCATACAATGATCACTTCTCGTTTGTCCTGCAGTAACATAATTAATTCATGATTTAATAATTAAGAATATCTTGCATCTATTATTCATCTGAACAAGATCAGCAGCTTAGTCTCAGATGCAAAAGAAACTGAATGTATTTGAAAACGCTGTGCATATGATCTGACAACAATATTGATTTCGTTTGCTTAGCTAGTTTAATAGCTATAAATATCACTAGAAAGAAACACAAAACGTGTTTTTAAAAAATTCTTCCTTCTCCAAGTAACAAACTGCATGATCAATCTTTCTGTTCAAGCGCTATCTACAAGAGATTCACACATTTCCCAGCAGAGCCACTGATTTCTGGTTAGGCAATTTGTTGGAATTTAAAACCATTGGTAATATAAAACTATCCATAACAGCACTTGGATTATTTTATTTACTGGATGACTGGAAAGTTAATATGGCAACAATTAATTTCCCAACTTAAACTGTTTCCAGAATTATAATCACACTGTAAAAGCCTGAATATAAGTCGTTTAAGATATCTGTTAGTGTAATTCGCAAACCAAGACAGAGATATATTCTCCAACTTTTCTGTTAGGGAGAACTTTTTTGTGATATTAGCCTACTAGAACATCAGATTTAGGCCAAATGAAAAGAGCAGCATTAGGAGTCAGGAATTTCTGGGTTGTCCTTAGTCTACCTCTGCCTGCGCCTCAGGAGTGTAAGCGGTATTTTAAACATACAGAGTGCTTCAAGCACCTACCCCTGCAGTTATTAATCACAGAATATTCTACTTTGAAATATTAAAATACTAATAGATCTTTATTCTTGTATTCCAAAGATGTACAAGAGTGAATATTTTGCCTGTGAAGCTGGGATTCCAGATCTTCCAATAAATCTACCAAAGCAATAGATGTCTGTTCAAAAATGTGCGCCTTCACAAAGTTATATATTTCACCTTCCCAGGCTCATCAGTGACAAGGAGTTCAGCTGTTTAAGCTCTTGAGTTCTGGATCTTATAAAAATCAGCTTCCTTTTCAGTTTCCATTGCCTTTCCAGCTCACAACAAGGAGAGCCAAGGAGCAGCGGTGGCTTTGAGACAAGCCTATGACTTCTTTCCTTCAAAGCTCCCAGCTCTGGGCACGTACTCAACTCCGCTTAAGCTGAAGAGACTTTTCTTCTTTTGCCATTATGGACATGCCCAGGTCCAAATTTCCACATGCCTGTGCTAAGCAAAACAGCCAACCAGTTGTAATGTCAAGGCTGCTATTACAGTTCAGAGGTTGATTTGCTTTGAAATGCAGAACTCCCTTAAATAGCAGAGCCAGGTGATGGAGCCCCCAGTTCCTCTCCTGGCCTCCTCTTTGCTTCTCCCCCTCGGGTCTGCACTCAAAGTGTTTGGGCAGCTGCCCAGCGAGCTGGATTGGGGAACTGATCTGGCTTAAAAAGAGCACAGCGAAAAGCAAAGTGATTAATGAGCAGGGCTGGTTGATGGGCTGTTCCCAAACTGCTCCACCTGTGACTCACCACAGCAGGGACTGGAGGTGCACACACCTTTGTGCCTTTCTGATAGCGGCATAAAGCATGTGGCTGTTCGCAAAGCAGCGCAAGGGGTGCCCACAGGTCTGATAGAGATCCCCAGACTGAGGTCCAGAACACTGTACTACCAGCTCACTGATTCCTGAGAAAAGCTTATTTGATCACATCATTTAGCCGTGTTGCCCTGAAATACCCCCATTTCAGGGTGTCACTAAAGAGAGCCATTCATGTATTTTTTATGTTTTCCCTGTACGTATTCTATTGCTACCCAATAGATCCAGTTAATTTTCCTACATCCCACATACACACATATTTTTCAGTAAGTGGCAGCCAGATCCACATGAGTCACCCTCAGAAATGATCTTTTCTTACAAAGCTCCAGTGGGTACAAAATTCCAGCCAACTCATAAAAAACGACCTCACTGAGTCCATCCTGTAAGTGGCATTGCTGGTTGCTTCAGTCATACATGTGGCAATTAGCAAAGGAGGAGAAAGAGCCTTTTATGCACAATTCCCAGCTGTGAAAAGATCAGTGTGGTTGGCATGGGCTGTGCTGCAGTGACTCCAGCTCTTGGCTGAGTTTGCTGACACACTGTGTGTTTCCTGCTCCACACATGGGAATGGAGATGGGGGCGAGGTCTGTGTTAAAAATCAGCACAGGCTCGATGCGATCTCCGAGTTTTTCAGCAGAGATTCAGTGGGGCGGTGGCAATAATCACGACCTCAAAATCTGCCCCATGTGACTATTCACTGTAAAGGTGAACAAATATACTCATATGAGCTTCCCAAAAGAGGCAATTGGCATAATACAGGCAATACAGAACTACCATACCTGCAAGTGAACAAAGTTGTACCTGTCTACGAGCAACTAAGAAAGAAAATCCTTTTTTGTGTGCGTGTGACACACAATATTTTCTGATGCTCCTCTCTCCCTTTCTTCCAGCTCATCTGCATCCAGAAATAAGTAGATTTTTTAAGCAGGTTTTTCAGATTCTTTTGGCACACAATAAACCTTTTTTGCTTCTTCGAAGTATCAGCTAGTCTAAGGCCATGGAGGACAGCAAGTACTATGTGTAATTGCAGTGTGAATAATTAGCCATGCAGAATTACTTTCCTCCCGCTGATACCGCGCTGTACTCAACATCTACCAGACTCTGCACCCACCTTTATTCAGGCAATAGTCACCTTCACAAAGCTTGATGGGACAGATCTACAACTTGTAGAGACTCCGTACAGAGCAGATGCCAAGGGCCACGTGGTAGCGCCCCACAGAAAAAGCCCTGTCTGCTAAGCTGGGAATCAGGTTTAGCAATATTTGCCCTGGACAATCAATAAGCATCCTTTGAAGGGCTGGATCTGAAGATTCAATGATTACACTGGAAAATTTTCTTTGATACCTTCTACATTAGCCTATCATCACTTTTACTTTTAAACCGCGACTGCTCTGTAAAACAATTAGGTATAATAGGTATAATTAGGTATAAAAGGGATGTTCATTTTTGCAAAAAGATGACTAAGTATTTAAAGTGTCCTTGAGTAAAGCCAATATAAATAAATACAAAAATAAATTAAAAGAGTGAATTATACTGAAAATCATTTGCACTTCAAAAAATATAATCTTATTGACTTCCATACAAAGTAAGTGCTATGGAGAACACTGAAGCGAAAATTACCCTTTCATCTACAGAAGTTATGGGAAAGCAGTTAGGCAAGGTGATTGTTATGCAAATGTAGGTCCAATGCGATCACAGGGCCTAGGCCTGTTTTCTAAGAAAACATGTTCATTCTTCCTAACACATTGTATTATCTGCTCCCTTCTAACAGCCTTTGACTTAGGCCTTTCTAACCAGTCCCATTTACGTTTTCTTAAGCAGAAATATTTGCAATTATGAACATTCACACATGAATACATTTTATATTTTTCACTAAATACAAATTTGGTTGACCAAGGAATCTGTGCTAACATATATTAGCATTTGTAAAGCATTTAATATACTGGTATATGGCATTTTGATTAAAAAACACAATATATACAACACCAACGTATTGTAGAAGGCAAGCTCAAATGTAGATCACATATCTGAGAGACTAAAAGGTTATCACACCATCTCGGGGAAAGGCCTGTTCGGTTGTTCTATAAAATGTGCAGATGCCACAAAGGATAGGTCAGCACCAACGGAGCAGCAACAGAGAGGCAATCAGGGAATGAAACAACGGTAATGTATCCCAGAGGGACAGAAAACCAGCTGTGCCAGCCTTGGCCATAGGAAACACACGCTGTGTCAGGGCACAGTGCAGGGGCACAAATGGCCGCAGGTCCCAAATTAGCACTTGTCAAGATGCACAGCTGTCTTGTGCACCGGCTTTAATACTGTGTGTAAATAAGTACTACTTGGAGAAAGCTGGCCCTACAGTGAAGAAAGAGATAGTTGTCTCACAGTCCCTGTTAAGTAAGGCTGTATGCATGCACAGTTACTGCAAAGCAGCTAAAGAAATCTGTGGTGGCCTCTGGTTGCTAGAGCACAACCACAAGCCTTGGGTACAAAAGCAGAGGAATATCATCCCAAGGGACAGGAATGTTTGGTGGCAAATGATCCAGCCTCAGTAGTATCACAGAATCATAGAATCATTTTGGTTGGAAGAGACCCTCAAGATCGAGCCCAACCATAACCTAACATTGGCACTAAACCACATCCGTAAGAACCTCATCTACGCATCCTTTAAACCTCTCCAGGGATGGTGACTCCACCACTTCCCTGGGCAGCCTGTTCCAATCCCCGACAACCTTTTCTGTGAATAATTTTTTTCCTAACATCCAATCTGAACCTTCTCTGGTGCAACTTGAGGCCATTTCCTCTCATCCTGTCACTTGTTACTTGGGAGAAGAGACCAACATCCTCCATGCTACAACCTCCTTTCAGGCAGTGGCAAGCCCGAAGCCCCGTTTCGGGAGTGCTTTCATGGATCTTGGTGATGGATCAACTGCAGTCCCTGACTGCAAACTTTTTCCAGCTCTGTCCTCACCTTCTGCATGGCCCCCCTGCTCAGACCCTTTACTGGGGTGAACAGTTAGCACCCTTGGTAGCCCATCCTTCTCAGAATATCCATCTCCCACAAATAGCCAACAAAACCCTGTTGCACCAGGCTGTCGACTGTTCCCACCTCATTCCTGCCATTTACAGCACCATGGCTGGGTGCTGGGCATTCCCTTTGCTATTTGCTCTTTCTCAGTTTCGAAATACCCTCTTGAACATGCCAGGAAAACAAATACTCTGGGGCTGCTTTTCCTCAACTTCACTGTTCTTGTGAAAGACGTGAAGGAGTTCAATATGAATTCAGCCAAGTGGAGGTTAAAAGGTGAAGCTGTTCCAATCCACGCAGACACAAAGAGAACATCGATAATGGAGGGATTATTAATCTACCAAAGGCATAATGACAGCTGGGGGGGGATAAATTAATGCTAAAAATAAGGCACAAAACATTAGCTATGAAGATAATTGGACTTTAGATCTATTATCTGAGTGTATGGATTCTCTCTTGCTCAAAAATCTTTCTATAGATTTTAAGATTTAAGGGATTATTCCCTTTCTAGAAGGTATTCCGCAGCTCGCAGAGGACTTGCAATCTTTAAGCAACGCCTGATGTTGCTTGTGCTGTTTACAGAACCCAATTAGCCAGAGAAAGGCCCCCTCTTTCCTGAGGACAATATACACCTCAGGAATTGAGAGGAGAATATACTTTATGCATTAAGAATTAAACCCTGCATCTGTGTCTGATATACGTGATTTCTTCCTTGCCAGGAATTTGTTTGTGCACTTTGCTAAGAATTTTTACTTCTACTTAAAGCTATCGGCAAAGATGTTCATGAACCGTGTGCTACATCCCTGGGTCACAAGCACAATTTCAGATCAAACTTGGAATAAAAGGCTCTGTGATGATGAAGGCTCAGAAGTTAAATGAAATTACAGGGGCAGCAGCTGAGCACTTCCTAAACAAAAGATTGTTACTGGAACAAGTATTGACACATTTAAAAGCTAGACAGAAGCAATTCAAGAATTGTGTGTGTGTGTGTGTGTGTGTGTGTGTGTGTGTGTTCATTGCACTTGCTAAAAGCACGCTGCACTCCTCATGCTCTTTTAACCAAGCAGCAGTACATAGAATTAAGACACACTTCTCTCATCAGACTGTCTCTTCTCTGTGTGCTTCTGCTCCATCTGTAACTCTTCTCAGCATAAAAAGAGATTGCCGCACAGCAGAGGGACTATGTAGCTTTAATTTTAGGGTGAGCAAAGGCAAGAACTCTAGCTCCTTCTGAGATAAGCAAGGGATCTGCTCCCACATCCATGGATAATCATTGATATCATCCCACCGGTGACAGCAGGCTGTGTATCTGACCCATACTTATGTAGAATTTTTCTGCTGACAATGCCACGTACCTGAAATAACTATGAAATCTATGTGTGTTGGATTTAGAGTTTGGCTTTGGTTTTTGCTTTGTTTTGGCAGCAGTTGTTAAAAAAAAAAAAAAAAGTGTGTTTTCTTCCTATCTATTGGGTCTATTTATGGAATGGTGTCACACAGGACAGCTGGAACTGTATGAAGTCCTTAAATGGATCCACAGTTAGCCAAAAGTTCTTTAAACAATATGTGCATTTTAAAAATTATTATTAGAAAAGTGGACTCTCATAACATCAGTCTATCACACCCCATTGCAAATCCCAGCATTTGAATCTTTCCAAGGGGTCCATTGCATCCAGGAATACCTTTTTCCAATGCGTTCCTTTGGTAGCTGTAAGTAACAGCTCCAGAGCACTGAAACCCTTGGAGGCCACGAAGCTGGTTCTCACAAACCCACCCCGTCCTGTCCTGCAGGCACAGCCCTGCACATTTCTGCTTTACCAGTTTGCAGCTGCCTCTTCCCAGTTCATGTTAACAAGAATTGCAGCTTAACACACTGCCTGGCAGGATGAGTGTTCTTGCTCACTGGATAAATAATGGATTTTGCAGTTTGAGGAAAGAATTTAAGAGATATTCTAAAAACCTGGCTTAGGATAAACATTTAAAAAAAAAGAGAAAAAGACTGGAATAAACCAAAACAAACTAACTAATTTCGTGCTGTGCAATGCTTTTCCCAGTTGGGGTTACTTCACCTTTTCTTCCATCATCAAAATATACCGCATCAGTACGAAAAGTCAAGGTTGCTTTTTGAGAAAATAACAGCAATGTGAAAATTAAATATTTGGGCAATTCTGGAGTGAAGCTTTTTTAAAATGCTGAGGCGATACATGTTTTTACATTCATTCTGCTCCTTTTTTTTTTCCCACCCCCCTCCAGTAGAATCTATTTCCTGACTTCAATTCAAATTCACAAGTAATTTCTCTCCTCCCCATGCTCTCAAGAAACCCTCCAGTCTTGTGGTGGCTTTGCTACTCTAAAACCACCCACCCCAGCCTTTTGCGAAAGGCACTGAAGTCTCCAGCCCCTCCTGGGAACCCCCCCCCACTGCAGCTATTTCCCTTCCCTGGTTCCATCTGACACCTTCCCCTCTGCTCCTCTTGCCCATGCCAGCAGCCATTAACAACACATCTAACTGTCTTGAGTTTCAGGCATTTTTCATCCACAGCATCACAGAAGTGTTGGTGGAAGGGACCTCTGAAGGTCACCTCCTCAAACCTCCCCCTCCAACAAGATTGCTGCCCACACTTCACCCATTCTGCAATAGCCTCATTTAAATGAAGGTTTGAAAACCTCCAAGGGTTTCACGGCCTCTCCGAACAACCCATCCCAGTACTGCACCCTCCTCATGATTTTTTTTTTCTAACATCCAGCCTACACCTTCCCAGCAGCAATTTGTGGCTCTGACCATACTGAGTTCAAGCCACAGTAGATTTAACTATCCAAGTCCCACCAAACTGCAACTTTCAGTATTCTTATGTGGAAAGACTTAAAATACATAGGAGTTGGTATTGTTCAAAGCTGAAATAGCGTCAATGGAAGGATCAGGATCACTTTGTCAATAAGATAATCTAGCGTATAGCCTGGGTACTCTCCTGATGCGATTTGAACCCCCCTCAAGCAGAGGCTTCCAGCAACGTTTTTTCAGATGGTCTCATGGAACAAAAGATAAAGGCAGAGCACTGGGGTTTTTCTCCTGTTCTCTTCCTCCCTATAGTTTTTTCAGTGCTATCAAAGAAAGGATGTCTCTATCAAAAAAGGGCTTATGGAGGAAAGCAGCTCCTGCAGCCCAGAGCCTGGAGATTTTTAGATGGACATCCTTGCTTACATCAACTTTGTGAGTAGCCAGACATTTGCCCTGATAACTACACCTGCCCACCCTGTGCCTGGCAAGCTCCACTCTTAAAATATTGGCCATCATTTGCAAGGTACACTCTGTGTCCGTCCATACAGACAGGTGTACTGTACACTGCGAGTACACTATGCTTATACAAGAGTTAGGACACCGACTTTAGTCCTCCAAGTTCGCGTTCCTCAATTAACTTGAAATTTCCCTAGCGTTGCCATGCCTACAGAGCCAAAGCATCATTCAGATAATAACAGCACCTCCTCCATCCCATTTATAACCAAAGCTCCAGGCCAGTCACTGCATGATGCAGCCTGACAAAGCCTCACCGTCAGCAGAGCTGGGCTGAGAGTCTCCTCTCTCGGTTGCAGCATCTGTGCCGGCGATTTGGAGTCTGTGCCCTCAGACAGCTGCCATGTGCTTCACTGGGGAGCAGATTCCTCCCGTCATGAGCCCGCAGCTCAAACAGGTCACTACAAGTCTTTGAAGGGAACAAGCAAAAGATGTGAGCAACGCCAAGCAAGAACAAGAAATGCCTTGTAACAAACTGCATGAACATCGGCCTTTTCATTCAACAAGCACAGCAAGTTCTGGAATGAAATAGATTTGCGCTGTCAAGGCTGCTGCTGTTCTCAGCACAGTGGCAATGCTGCCCAGACCTCTCTGCACAGAACACAGTAAGTCCCAAGGTAGCCAAGTGGCTCACACACGTAGCAAACCACAGGTGTCCTCTAATCTTCGACTAATAGTTTTATTTCATAAAAGAGACAAAATCAAATGCACATCCAAGTCCATCTGACTTTGTCATGGCAATGAACTGGGTGATCTTATCACAGGGTTTAGACTGCTGGAGAGTACAAAGAGCTTATTGATGTTCATCAAAAGTTTTGCCAAAAATTTGGGCTCTTGCCTGAACAGGAATTGTAGTATGTAGTGTCTGTAGTCCATAAAAACTTCTATTGTGACCAAAAGGTGAAAGCCACACCAATCTGAAATATTGTACCAGGATATCCCGTCACTTTACTTCCTGGCAATTTAAATTTCAGAAACGGAACTTGAAGAAAATCCTAAGGCATTGCCTCCAGCTGACAGAGACACTGGTATTACATGGTATTTTTAATAAATAGATTCAGCTAAACATTAAGAGCATCTATGTTTTCTGTCCACATACCTCCTCCCAAGGGCCTGGTCCAAATCCAGCTGCTACAACAGAAGCATCTTCAACTTGCAGTTAAATAATTCGCAATGGCAAATAGTCTATGGTCTAAAGGATGACTCTAATTATTTTATGACAAAGTAGACAAAGAATATACTGGATTTGTGAAGAAAATTATTTTGTCAGTATTTGGCTTTTATGACAAGATTTCAAAGGAAAAATTGTGAAAAGTTGTGAATAATCCTTCATTATTTCAATTGCAATTCAGTTCCATGAATCATTTGTGAAGAGGCACCTGGGTCCCTCCCATCACCTGAGTTTCTAATCTGCATGACAATTACCAAATAAATCCCTCAGGTAATTTGAAAGCCAGCCAGAATACCCTGGTGTTTTTCAAAGTTAAGACAGAAATATATGTAAAAGAGAATCTGTTCATCAGCAGAATGCTGACAGCTAAACACATTTTGCTTTTGAAAACCAAAGGTCTACTGGCCTTTGTCAGATAGACCGCAAAGAGTAGGCAGAGGCTCGTTTTAAATGTGCTTGTTTCCACTGGCAACCAATGGAACAAAAGGACAATCAGATTTAATCACTTGATTTCAATGTGCTATTTTCAAATAGGTTTCCTCTAAATGATTCAAGAGACAAAAAGAGGGAGAGAAAAGTCAAGCAATAAAATGTAATGATTCTGATTAACTGCTACAAAATTAAACTACACAGTTTAATTTTGTGAAGAACTGTGAGTTTTTCACATTTTCATCAGACGAGGTCTTATTTTCAAGCAAAGCCACAGAACTCAAATCTAGACTCAAATTCTTTTGTTTGGATGCTCATTTCAGAGTGGGTCCGTTTTAACTTAATTTGCCCCATAATTACAAATAACCAAAATAACTCTGTCAGAAACACCATCTGCATTTCCCTTTAATAAATCTTGATACATGAATCATCTGTATTTTTACGCTATCGCCAAAAGGACATAAAAACCTCATACCCAAATTGGAAATGCTATGAGGCTAGATGACATTTGCAAAGAATGCCTTGTCAGAACAGTTTTCCACTTAAAGTTAATAAGTTTATTTTCCATATATTTATTACTGTCAATAGAAGAACATTTTGTCCTGGCATAAAATATTTACAGACTTTCTATGTCATTGTTGCCTAGGTCTTCTAGTTCGAAGAACCATTCAGAGGCTTTTAAACTGTTCACCATGACATACCCATAAAGCAATACTTTCACTGGGCTCTCTGCCCTTTTTCTGATGTATTAATGCACATTGGGAAAGTTTTTCCTTGAAATCTGAATAGTTTTCACAAATGCATTTAGAAAAGTATTTATCAATATATGTATTTGTCATATTATTGCGTATTGCTAATAACAATTGCAAGTGATTTGTAGCAGCACCACAGGACACAACCAGCTCACAGACCTTGTATTCATCATGCTTGATTTAATTTTTTAATAGATCTAAATCTTTTTGTATCCTGTTCAGACTCTTCAAGCTTCCAGTTCAACATGTCTGGGGTATCTCTGAAACAACACAGCCAGCGTATAACTAAGCCTTTTATTCTTTCCTCCACACTGCTTTCCTCTTTGTATTTCCCCATCCAATGTTAACCTTCATGTTCTTTGTGAAATTCAGCTATTCATTACCAAACAGCCACACGTACATTGGTGTTTCTCTTTGCAAGGAGCTGTAGTGTGTTCAGAAGCCTTAACATATTAACAGCAGCACAACCTCGGCAAACCTGCCCTTCCTAAACCCTCTGTCTTGGTATTTTTCCTGGGGTTATTTTAGCCCATTCCTGGTCAGTGCCCAGTAAGTTTATTACCGGGAACTTGGGCAGAAAGGAAGATTCTTGCACTTACCTCCTGCATTTATTTTACTTGCTTGCCTCTGATTTCTCCTGTTCTTTACCCTTATTTTTCCTGTTTTCTTCTATTATTCCTTTTAAGCTGGTTCTTAGATGCAGATTTCATGTATAATCTAAAAGTATTTTGGTTTATATCTCTCAGAGTAAAGAACATAAAGCAAATGAAAGTAGAAAACTGCTCTTTTGATGAGAGAAAAGAACTTGTGTGATACTTTCCAAGCCACCACCTTGTGATGAGATTTCACTACCTGGTAATTTGACATGATCGCCTAGAGTGAGAACAGGGGAGTGACTGCCAACCCACACTGTTCTCAGAGCCTGCAAACCAGTCCAGTTCTTCTTTGAAATAGATCTTTTGTTTCAAGAGTCTGTCGATATTCATAGCCTTTTCTCAGGAGCTGCATGGTTTTTCACGTTTAATGAGGAGGTTGAAAAGTTGGTAAACAAGCTGAGGAAGGTGTAAGATGATAGGGGAAAGGTTCAGACAGAATAAAGATTGCACTGCATTGGGGGCAAATATAAAGACATCCTCTGTAATTTATTCAGTACACGGTGAACCACTCCGGATTTCTGAATTCTCAGGGCAGACAACAATTCTTTGATGGATTTAAGGTGAGAGGTGATACTAATACACACAAAAATCAGGTCAAGAAAACATTAATTGTGCTGCAAAGTACAGGTAAAAACGTCATGAAAAACATTCACTGCTGGTAAGAGAGCAAGAACAGGAGATCGAAGTTCAAACAGGATTTTAATTAGATGCCTTGTTTACTGTACTCTGTCAGACACAGGCTAACAACAAACTTTTCTCGTCACAGTGGGGAATGGCTGCAGCCATGCTTGGGGACTCAAAATGGAGAAAAAGAGTTATACCTATCAATGTAGGTTCAAACTATCTGTAAAGACCTAGAGTTAAAACAAGAGATCAGTAAAGCTAAAGGAATCAATTACAGCAAACCAGTGTAACATCCTTTTCAGACCATATAACAAGCTTTAAAGATAGGGAGGAGCAATAAATATCACGCACAGTGTAGGACTTCTGGCTTTCATTTGAACAAATTAACAAACGTGATCTCTCTAGATAAAAATGTTACGGGGCAGGTGCAAAATCCCTCTCAGGCACAACCAGTAGTATTCACTGCCAAACATAGTTTTCCTACACAGTAGGATTAGGAGTAGAAGGATCTTGCCCCATTCAGTACATCTTGCATGGACCTGAATAACGTACTAGAAACAATCCCTGTAAAAATGCATGCAAGGGCCAGCTGGAACTGGCTTCGGGAAGGTTTGAGGACCAGCTTAGAATATAAAAGGATCTTGTCAAACTGGAGAAATGATCTGAGAAAGATAGTATGTGACTGAAAAAAGATGAGTATGAAGCGCTATGTTTAGACAGGAATAGTCAGCTGCATGGGCACGGAGTGTAGAACCGCACAGAGACAGTCACCTCCAATATCCAGCTAGATGGAAAAACATCACGCAGCGAACAGAAAGCCTCCAGATAACTCACTCTTTGTTTCACATGGACCCCATTGCTTTCTGGAGTACTGCTTCTCAATGTCAAGCCACGTTTTTTTGACTGAGAGAGTCCCTAAAGGAGATCCTCATTGGACATGTTGGCCTTGGCTCCAGTGCCCCCCTGCTGTAGAAAGCACCTGGAAGCCTCTGTGAAATCAGCAGTTTATCGGGACCACAGCTTCAGCCAGATGAACCAAATTCCTGTGAAGAACACATTTCAGGCAACAATTCAGATCTAAATGAATTGTTTTTCCTTTTCTCTGTCTTATTTTTGTCTGATCCATTTTCACTTTGTTATCTGTTATTCTAGTGTGCTATTTGCTGTACGTTTGGACATTGAAAGCGTGCACCCATTATCATGGACCAGATTTAGCAAATCTCTTCATTCCTTAACCATCCCTCCTCTTCCATAACCTCCACTTCTCACCACCTCCTCAACAGTTCATCATGTAATCCAAGAATTTTTCACACCTTTACTTCCTTACCAAATGAAAATATGTCTCATTTTAGAGGTTGTTTGAGTACTGTGCGTGGTTAATGATTTTATGAAAACTCTCTGATATATTCCATACATTGAGGAAAGCAAGGTAGAGATATCACATGAGCTGGTTCCACCGATGCGCTCTAACTCTGGGTAGGAGATGAGAGAACTCGTCACCTCCACACTCCACGACTCTCTCCAGATCTCAGCCATGCTCCAGGATGGAGCCGATGGTGGGGAGCGCTGCCTCCCACACAGGCTGGAGATGGTACACGCACCATGGTCCACCCTCTCCCGTGTTGGAGAGGTGGGCGACGTGCAGCTGTGGGACAGCTTTGCTCATTACAAAGGCCTTGGGTAGTTCCTGAAAGGAAATTACCAGTCTGAGGACACTGCAGAGTGGAAATATGAAAACTTTACTTTGGAAAGTCAGTATCTGAATGTACAGGCTGACGCTAAAGGATATTTCACATCAGGGAAGAAAACCAGGTGCAACAAGGACATTAGAGAGAGCTGTCCCTGTGGACACAGCGTGAAGCACAGATTGACAGGGCCTAAGGAAATCCCTGTGGGATGAACACGGTCCACCCCAGCATGAACATCCGCAGCCTTAGCAGGAATATGTGCTTAGTTTTGTACCTGTCTGAGATGAGAAGTATGGATCAAACACTGTCTTTCAAAATGTTTAAATCGTAGGATGTTGAATGTTAAAAGGGCAAGTATTTCTTTACAGCTAGGGAAAGAAATAACTTTAGAAAGTTAAAATTTATGGCATATTATATCTAAAAGAAAGCTCCCTGTCTTCTCTTACATCTATTATCCCCATCCATTCCTTGTATCCACTTTATTTTCTGGCATTGCATTTTTATTTTCTGTACAAAATGAAGCACTGAAAGACCTGATCCCCACCTGCAGGGTTACTTTGGGGCTTGCAGTTTCCCATAGCAATTAATATTGAGTTCATGCAGCACTTCACCTCCTCTAGCATGTGAAGCAGCTGCTCTGATGCAGAGGTAACCTGATGCAGAAATACAAACGTGTGACTTACTGCAGAGGAGCTCGGGATGCTCTCACTGCCCTTCCCCACATCGGGCACAGCCAGGCTCTGATCCCAGGCAGAGCTCACCTGTCATTTGTAGGAAAAAAAGTATGTTTTTTTCCTTTGTTTTGGGTAGCAACTCATGACAAAGCATGTCTCTCAAGATCACTGCAGTTTGCCACAGAGCAAACAAGCCCAAAGGTGAAAATATAAGTGTTAGAGCTGGATCTCAAGAGACAGGACTGAGATGTGAAAGTCCACAGGACTGGCGGCTGGCTGCTATAGCAATAGGGTTTCAGGCTCTATCCTGCTTTCTTCTCTCATGCTTATTAATATTTCACTCTGAGGCGGAAGGAGTACTATTCATTTTATATGATTAAACAACTGATAATTATGATTCATTCAATACTTGACTGCAGATTAGATAGAAAGCATTGCTCTGAGTCTGTCCTAAAGAACAAAATTAAAACATAAAAGTAGATGTCTAAGGAGATATAAAATCACAATATTTCTCCTATGTTTCCTCTTTTTCAATCTCATTACAACAGAAATGTTTTTATTATCCTGTCTTCAGTAGACAAGCAGCACAACAGTGAACAGTAAAGCCATTTTTTTATGAAATTCAGACAACTCTAAGAATACAAAGGTATGATTGCAAAAGGGAAGCAAAGAAATCTTTTGTGAGAAGATTGATTGTTATATAGTATATAAATCTCAAAAGATTGCTGCTTGAGTGACTAAGCCAAGATTTAGCAGATCAGGAGGCCAATATCCAAAGTATTTTATTACTTTGTATTTTGGAGCAATTGCAAACCATAAACCAGATTTGCTGTTCTTCTCATGTGTTGCCCTTCAACCGTTCCTATTGCTAAATCCACTACACAACAATTCATCAAGGACTTGAAGTTATTGTGGCTTTTGCATGCTAGTTAGACTGATTATCAAATAGATATCCTGTCAATCTACTGACTGCTTAGATTTTTGATTTAACAGCGAATGGGTAATTTTTCATGGAAATATTTCTGATTTGATGACTCTAAATATCGTTGTCAGTAGGGTACTGTCTACTGGTTTGGAGATTAAGTGTGTGACCTTAGGCGGTCAGGGATTTTCCATCTCAAACTTCAGGAGCATTGCTACACAACTGCCCTTGGTCTTCAGAGCACCATGCAGCTCATTTCCACAAGACAGAGCATATTGAGAGAGGAATGCGCCAGTGAATGTTTCTGAGTTGTAATAATTTAACTCTGGCTGTTTTCATTATCTTCTGATGGGAATATAACCCAAACACAGTCAATTCTGAACATAATGAAAGACATTCTTCTAGTTCATGTCAATGACTTTTAAAATGTGTCTTGCAATGGAACATAGAAACATTGAAAAAAAATCCCCTTACTTTCTTATGTGAAGAGCCAAATATTGTGCAACATGATATTGAATTTCGGTATTTAATTACATGCTGCCAAATTCAGCTGTTTAACCTGTGGTTTTCCTGAAATTCTAGCAGTTGTTTCAGATAGTCCTTGTGTCTGCCTCAAAGCCAATTGAAATGTATCACAAAATGTATTACAATCTCTCTGTTGACTTCAGTTGATCCTAAAACAGATTCTCAGTGATGGGGACATTACTGCAAAAAAGATAGGACTAAGATTCTAGTCTTATTCACAGATGAATATAAATTAGATCTTCGGAGTGCAACATTTCTTAAGGTATCAGTATCCAAGCTCTGATTCTGCACATACAGAAAAGTTAAGGAAAAGGAAACCATGTCCGTTAGACATTAATACCTGATTAATGAGTATCAGAAGCACAGAAATAATTTTAGAATTCCAGAGGTTACACAGAATATTCAATTGTCCTTAGGGAGGAACACTATTTTTCTGACAATAGGCTCAAGTAGAAAATACTTCTAAAAACAGCTGAGGACTGTCCAGATACATAACTGCTAAGAGTAAGGCTACAGTACATGAACAGAGAGGCAGAGCTCCATATATTTACACTTGCATGATCATGTATCAATGAATAGATCGTGCGTTGAAGCTTTTGAAAAACTTAGAAATACAGCCTATATTAATAAACAGGATTTTTCCCTATCAGCCATGGTACCTACCCTGTATTACCCACGGGAATCCAAAAGATAACCATCCTTTTTCAGGTTAAATAATTCATACAGCATGTGTTTATTGTGGTTTGTCCTTTCGTGCGTCTGTAACCTCTTTGAGACTGAAGCCAAAAAACAAGTAATTCTGCCATCTATGTTTCTTATACAGCATAATCATAGAACCATAGAACAGTCTGGGTTGAAGGGACCTTCAGAGCTCATCCAGTGCCCCCCCTGCCATGACAGGGACATCTTCACCAGCTCAGGTTGCTCAGAGCCCCATCCAGCCTGGCCTGGGATGTCTCCAGGGATGGGGCATCCACCACCTCTCTGGGCAACCTGGGCCAGGCTCTCACAAACCTCATTGTAAAAAATGTCCTCCTTATATCCAGTCTAAATCTCCCCTCCTTTTCTTTAAAACCATCACACCTTGTCCTATCACAACAGGCCCTGCTAAAAGCCCCCTTTAATGAACATCATAACGTTTATCTTACAAATTTTCTAACCAAGATTTTCATTGCACTTGACAAATTTGTTTCTTCTGCATGTAGATTCAACAGACCTTTCTGTAAAGCTGTATTAATCTGAGCCAAATATGAACTGCTACATAACCTCTTGGTAACTGCATTCCTGCAGCAGGAAATGCTGAAAAGCTGTGATGGGGCCAGGACCTAAAGGCAAAGGAGTTAATTCAGGGCTTATATTAGTTTCACTTGACATGCTCCTAGATTTAGATATAAATTATTAATCCAATCTTATCCATATGGCAACTTCTTTTCAATGGTCATTAGAGTTTACTCTGAAATATCAGTTTGGCACTGAAAATTACTGGATACTCCCTCTTCTGCTTCAGGTGCACAACACACACTCACTCCCAAGAAACAACAAGCCACACCAACTGAATTTTATGCCAATTTCACTGGCACCGACCAGAAGCATCAAACCAGCCAGAGGAAAAGAAATAAAAATCTTCTTGACTGATATTTGCCTTCACTGCGGAAAATGTAAACCGGTCGGCACACAGTGTATTGAGCATATAAATGTCACTAGCAACAAACACACCTCTTCCAAATCACATGGGACCACAGCTAAAACAATAAGCATTGCAATTCTCCTGAAAGGAATGGGGTTTTTTTAACTATAAATTGTGGTCTGAATGAGTACATCAGGCTATACGAAAGGAGGAGACCCTGAGTCTTTCTGATTCCAGCTACTCAAGACATTGCGTGCCCAGAGGTGCTGCAAGCAAGTGAATGCACATTGCCTTTGCTCCTCTGAGAAAGCAAACACCAAACAGCCAAGATCTCGATCCTTTTCCATCCTGAACTCCGACTAAGCCAGTGTGGGGATGCAGAGCTGATGGTCCAGGCTGGTCATAGGGAAGGAAGCTGATGCAGAACACATTCTCCTCCCACAGGTAGGTATTAGTCTGCTAAATCTGTGGCCAGAAGTCCTTCCTGCCTCCATCTGCACAAAGTTTTGTGTTTGTTTTCTTGTTGTTTGCTTTTTGGTTGTTTTACTAGGCCACGTGGAAGAGCCAGGACAGCCCTGGTTGGGTACTGTTGCTGAATTAAACTAGAGAGCAGGAAGCATTATTCCTTCAGCACGTGGTTATCTTTTGGATACCATGGGTAATACACGGTAGGTACCATGGCTTACAGGGAAAAATCTTGTTTATTAATATGGGCTGTATATCTCAATTTTCCAAATATCTGCAAAGTGAAATTGCCTGTCTGGTAAAGCAGAATTTTCTATTTTAACATCAGAAGTCTCAGGCAGTAGGTTTTTGGGTTTTTTTTCTAAAGACTGTGGCTAACTTCCTAACAGAAGGCCAGAACAAGGTGATCTAAGCTGGTCTCCTTTTATTTGCACATAATAATTTTCTGCCTCACTGGATGGCAGATGGTAACATCTCAGAACAGGTGAACATGATGGCTGTGTTCATACCTAAGGGCTGCATGATATAACAATTAAAAAGCTGATCTATATGATAGTACATGATCAATTCATCTCTCTAAACACATGCAGCTAACGTGTTTAAGACACTTCATAGTATTCAAGATATTCACATGGGGTTAGCAAATAGGATGCAGGACTAGGAAAGACCAACACCCTCTTGGAGGCACAAAAGGTGGCCAAGGCAAAGTTACACAAAAGGTATTAGATCCACGTATTCAAGCAGCTGAATCAAGACCTAATTGACATAACTGGAAGAATCTGCCATATGAGAGACCTAAAAAACATGTGACTTACAAGTAAATAATTACATGGAAGTATTTAGAGTCAGCACTGCCAGGAGTATGTGGAAGTATAAAATAGCAGAAACGAGCATCAGCCATTGATTGGATAAGGCCAGTAACACAAAGCAATCAGAATCACATTGCAAACAGAGCTAACTATAATTCAAAACAAACAAACAAAGTGCAACAAATTATTTCATTGGTATGAAATTTATGCTGAATGTTCCTTTTTCAAGCAGAGAAAGGGCCTGCAGCAGTAAACTGGTGCCAGACAGACTCGAGCAAAAGGAAAACAAAAAGAGTTAATTTATGCAAAACACTCAAGACCATTTATACTCCTTCCAAAATGCTCACCAGTCTCCATTCCTTCCAATCATCTTAGCAAGCCTCGATGCGCCTTCCTGAAGCACACACCTCAGCCCAAACCACAAATTGTACTTTGAGAAAAGGATCCTGGGTTCAAAATAGCAAATGCTCTGAAACTTAAGAGCCTTAGGCATACAGTGAGGTCCCCTCTGGCTTTAAACTCTACATCAGTGGACACCAAGGAGGAGAAGCATATTACGACCTTTCATTTATAGGAGTTCACACAAATTCTAGGGTGGCTGAGTCAAATAAATCTTGACAGAGAATGGGAGTCATCGTCTTTGGCTGCAGCTGTCTAATCTCCGTGACTTATCAAGGTGTGTGCTGTAATCAATGGATGGGAGCTGGTGATTCATTTCCTGCTGCAATAGGTGCAGACACCCTTTCTGGCGGTGTTTTCTCTCTCCATCTCCCTTTCCATAATGGGGTGTTGGGCCACCAGCTAAGATCAGACACCTGCCTTCTAGGTTGCTAAACTAGGTGTGATTATTCAATTACTGCTGACCCAAATGATTCGCAGCTGTTTCATATTCAGCAGCTCCAGAAACACACATGCTGTTCACTTTCTTGTCCTTCTGATAACTGTTTACTTGCCAGGAACAAGTCCAGAGTGTCAGCGCTTGCCAGGCTTTACCCAACGGTACCTGCTAATTCACCAATGGAGAGGTACATTTTTGTATTATCAGTTGGAAAGAAACAGGAAAACTAACCTTATTTGGTCAAAAAAAATTAAAAAAAAAAATCAAAAGAGAAATCACAAATACAACTGCCATTAAAAAACTGAAAGATTAAACAGGAAAGATACAATGAATGACGTGGAAAAATCCAAAGGACTTTTAAAGAAAACCAGTATTACCATTTTCTACCAAAATTCAGAGCTGACAGTAAGTGACTCCTGCAGATTCCTACCACCCTGCTTAGTATTGATCTACTTTCTAACTTGCACTTCTCAAATCTGCAGCTACAGTGGCTCCATTTTGTAACAACTACTAATTATATAAAAGACAAAACATGATCTGGCATAAATGACAGATGGGAAACTGGAAGATTTGGGGGATATAGTGTCAAATACAAATTCTGAAGTTTAGAGACAAAGGACACCCACACACATTTGAGTTTATTCCTATGCTGCATTAAATTCCCCATATCAATCAAAGCACTTTATTTCCCTTGCTGTAATCTGTTTGTGTGACATTTCTGTAAACAGCTACTCATAAGTATGTAAACACCTAAAAATAAGTAAAGTTATTACCACAAAGAGAGAAAAGAGGCAAAAATTATCTCTGGACCTCTGAACAGGCAGAGGATTTTGTGTTATCTTTGCTGTCCTTGGTTACATTTCAAAGCCAACTGGTATTGTAGAACTTGAAAAGTCTTCTTCTTTCTTCTTTTTTCCCCTCTTCTCCCTGAAACCTGAAGTAAAATAACGTCTCTTCAAAATGTTCTGCAGATGGTAGGCTTATTTTGAATTATTATTTCAGGAGAGAACCGAGATAGTTTACTTTAAAGATGTTACTTTGGTGCGCTTTTTTTTCGATGCTTTTTTTTAGTGCTAGAGTTGGACTCGATGATCCTGAGGGTCTCTTCCAACTGAAATGATTCTATGAGTTATGGGAATTGAACCTTGGCTTCTTTACGCTTCCAGCAGCTGGACCTAGAACTACTCACAATCAAGGGAAGGTAATTCCTGTGCTGTAACCAGACCTGGAGAACCAGGAATCCCAGCAAAATTAGCTCACCTATATTATAATTAATGAGACTGCAGTGAGCTACAGCAGAGCACACACCAGGACCTGCCTCTTCTGCTATATTCCCTCTTCCACCAGTTTTTCGTCATACAACTGGGGCCAGAACCTCAGGGTTTTCTCTCTTTCCTCACTATAAATACACTGCAAGACACCCTGGTTTGGAAAGCAGCTGCTGTACACTTTAATGAGAGGCCGAACCCTTATTCAAATGAGCAACCTCATATAAAAGACATGCTAATTCACTTTTAATTGAAGTGTTGACATTAAATATGGAGCTTGAATTACGTTAACAGATATACAGATATCTGAGCAAACTAGTCCAAGCTACAGGATCCCTATATTATGATTAGCATATGCTGCGTGACTCAGGAACCTACACACAACTCATAACTCTGTCTGCCCATCTCTAGATCAGCATTAAGGAATGCTGGCAGCTCAGTGAACCCTGCCTGGGAGAACAGCTACATGCAGCTCAGGTAAAATTCCATTTTCTCTAACTTCTATGGCAGTAAACTCTCCCTCCCCCCTCAATACAGTAAAAATAATGGTTTAGAAGTGCAGAAGCACTGGCACTTTGGAGGGATTCCCAGGGAAAACGGAAATTCAGAGAAGGAAGAAGCTCTTTTTGCTGTACCTACAGCAGAGGAAAAAAGAAGCTGACAGCAGGAAGGATTCCTGGAGTCTGAGGAGAAGTCGCATGGGCAATGGGTGCTCTTTGACTTCTTTGAGCCCTATGACTTGCAGCCAAAAATCCTTCAGAACAGGAGAACTTGAGCAAGAAAAACATTCATTTTATCGTTTGACTAAGCCAGGAATGGTTGGATTTGGAACATTTTGCAAAAAGCTCAAGGGTCTGTTCCTTCTACCGGCACAAACCTATAATGAACGTACAGGGTTCAAGCTCTGGGTCCAGGTGTCTAAGTTACAAGGGTCTCTCCACAGTGCACGGTCAGTCTTTGTTTGGAGGATGAGGGATCACTGGATCACAAGATCCCACTTCCTTGAAGAGGTGAGAGAAGTTCCACCTGCGAGAAGATTGAGAGCCCAAAGAGGTGCTGCTGAAATCCTTACGACTTTAATACTATAAAAGACTGGCCACAGCTGAGCGGGGACAATTTAACAGTTACACTGTTATATCAAGCTTCTTGATGTGAACTTTCCTCAGTACTAATCCTACTTGTGGCTTTATGAGAAAATACACCAAAGAAAAACTCAGTGATATAACAGAGCTGCCCATGAGCATGACCACGGCTTTGAGAGCAGGAATCGTGACTGCGCCTCTTGGATTGATTGAAAAATTGAGGCACCTTAACAAGCAGCAAACCAAAAAGTTTTAAAATTTCACATTATATACAAGAAACACCTGTTTTTTTCAGTTGTCTCACCAGCACACCTTGAAACAGATACGATTCATGGAGACTGTTAACCTCTGTGTTTGCTGCCAGAGATGTTAAAGCTGTGTTTGTGGATCAGGTGGCTCAGTCAATCTGAACGATCAAGGCTGCCATTGGAATGCAGTAAATCTGTAAAATAAACCTCCTCGAGGTTATGGTTTATCAGCTTTGGGTTTGCTTGAACTAAGCCTAGTCTCTTGCACCGTCTCACATCTCTCTACAGATTATGTAGCCTTGGAACACCAAGACCATAAATAACTCTTTCCAAAATCAATTGTAATCTACGTATTTGAGCCAACCATGTACTCCTGCAGTTGCGAAGGGATTAGCCTTCGCTTATGCCAGGAGTTTGCCTTGCACTGAAGAAGATAACAAAAGTCCAATAAATTACATGCTTGGTGCAGCACCAGCCATGTGGAAGTTCAGAGTCAATTCTACTGATATTCACTCAAGGGAGTAACTCAGTTCAAAGCCCAGCAATTTGCAACCCAAATAAAACAAGGAAGAAAGTTTGCCCTTTAGTTTATATGTGCATTCATAACTCACACGGGCATGATTCTCTTTCTGCATATTGGGAATGCATTTCTAAGTTGACACCCGCAGCAGTTTGCAGTGATATTTTATGGCCAGTTTATTATAGCCTTTGGAATGGAAAAATGAATGGTCATTAACAAAACCAGCACAAGCATAACCATTAAAAAGGAGCATTAGAAACCAACCAGGCTGGGAGAAGTACCTTGAGACAGAAAGCAACTCTTTGCAAAATATCAGATTCAGGATGGAGAGTTACTCAGCAAACACCTTTTCTAATACCAGCTTCAAGAGTTTGACTCCACAGTTGTTTTGCAATGTATTCTCAGGCCCTTTACTTCACATGCTCTCATGGAAAGTGCATCGTATTGCATTTTCCATCTTTAGAGATTTCAGACTGTGGTCAAACAATTATGTATACATCCAGCTCCTCATTCAAGTTTGAGTCACAGAGAGTCCTACCTCTAATGACACTAGCTCTCAGCAGCTTTTATTTTGTAATTAATTGCTCTGTTCACAGAGATGATCCTGAGGGTCTCTTCTTTTGGAGGTGGAGCTGTTTTAAATATCAGCCAAAATTTAGTAGTACTGATTTTATTTGAACTAGCAGGCTAAGTTATCTATTTCTACTTTTAAATCATACTTACCAGCCTTTATCCAGCTGATGCAGGACTTCGAGCTTGTTTGTTGTCCAAGTAAATCTCAGAAACTCAGGTGATCAAGTTCCCACAGCACTGGTATAGCCGAGGAGCACAGTTTTACACAAATGATGTAAGGGCATCATTCTGAGCTATTATATAATACAGGCTGTCAGAGGTTGGGAAATTAAATCAACAAGAGAAATAACTAAGACTTAAACAGATTCTCAAAGTTAATAGGATACATAGAAAGCTGTCCTAGACAAAAACTTTAATAGACAGTTTGAATCTTTTACATTGCAGAAACATTTAAAATCATTGAAGCACATCTGTCTTCAGTATTTTTATACACTGCAGTAACCACAGATAAACAGCTGCAATGACTTTGTGGTTCTGTAACAACAACGTCCCAATGACACTGAACTTTATTTATAATGGAGTGATGTAACCAGATCATTTCATTAATATCTGCAGTGTCATTTCTGCACTTTACACCCTTCTTGGAACACAAACTTAGGCTTTATGAGACTACATGTTTGTCAGGGATACTCCAGGGCCTGATTTGCAATATGCTGAACACCCATGCATTTCACTACAGTCCATGGGGTGCATAATTCTTTGCAAGGTTCACCCTTTAGTCTCCTCGTTCATGTTTCCCACCCTCAGTTTCCATTTGGCAATGAAGTCATCACCATGTCAGAAGGACAAGCAACGTAAAATGAATAAGAAGCTGAAAAAGTCTCTGTCATCTTCAATGCTCCCTTTTTCTAAGCTGTTCATTCTCTATCTTCCTAATCCCACTACCCAAAAGAGATAATAGATTAAAAAAAAAAAAAAAAAAGAAGAAAAAGAAAAAATTTACCATTCAGTACCTCCAATCTGCAGCAGCAAAACCCTGTGGTCAGCAGGGCCTACACCTCTCCAAGTACAACCTACTGTTTTCTAATTATTTCATGGCCAGAGAGCACCTGTGCTTCTGAAGATGATGCTTTTTAAACTAAGATCTGAAGCACTGGCATCATTTGCAATTTGGTTTTGGTTTTGAACACGGACTCCTGGTTGCTGGCTTCACTTTGCTTGTTGTTTTAGCTGAACATTGTTATTTCTCAGATTCCCTTCCCCTGTGGATCTTGTCAACCTGCAGAGTAACATCCCAGTATCCCAGATTTCTGCTTGTGAATAAATAACTCCAGCACGCACATTAGGAGGAAGGCTTCAAACTGGGTGTCTCTCAATACTTGTTCTGCAGCCAGATTTATAATAAATGGTTGTGTCAGCCTCGAAGAGACTCAGAGTCCTCTGACAGCCAAAAGAGATGGCCAAATGACAAGGTTTGCTTGTTACCTGATTTGCAACAGGTTATTTTGACACAAACAGTTAATTCCTCAGGCCACTTGTTGAATCTCCTACAATGTTGTAGCCCCAGTTGTCCCACAGCTAATGTCACCGGCCCATGTTTCCTACCACAACTTTTAGGACAGCGGTGTGAGTACCCGCAGAAATGCAAACGGGAAGCTGATCCAAAACGAATCAGAGGACAGCTATCACAAGTGCTATACTGGTCATATTTTTATACTGGATGAGTAAAGACTTCATTTAACTCAGGAAGGTACTAGAAAAGCTTGCAGAACCAACAAGGTTGAGTTTTGGGTGCCGGGATTCAAGGTGGTGGAGTCACGTCTGGAGCGTTGAGTACTTGTTGAGCAGTGAAGCAAACCACGGAAATGCTGCGTGTCAGGGACAGGGTTAAATCACCACAGGCAAAGCAATCGCTAGAGATGAGAAACCACACTCCAAAGATAAAATACACCAGATAAGAAGAAAATATATACATATAGGTAGAAGAATCCAGTCCAGCTTTGCCCATTGCTTTTGAGAGATCAAAGGACATTGATCCTTCTGACAGATCAGTCTCACAGAGGAGGAGGAGGAGGATTTTCTTAAGTTAGGTAAGAGAAAAGGCAAAGCACTAGAAGTCATGTATGCATTTATTTGCCTAATGTTTTCAAGCATTTCAAACTTACATTGCAGTTCAAGATCTCCTGTTCTCCACACAGTTTTTCCACAGGCCATCTTTTGTGCAGCCAGCTACTTTTAGTCCCAGCTGAAAGTAAAAAGGATCCTTTTCCTACAAGCATGTTTTTTTCTGGGGATCTTTCTTGCTCAAATATATTTGTCTCTAAGGCTCCCATTTAACTGTGCTAACAAGAGTGCAGGTCAGAAATGCACCACACTTCTTAATAAAATGATGAGAAAATATTTTCCTGAGGGAATATTTATGTGGGATTTGTAGTTTATGCATTTGCCCTTCATATTCTGCTCTTGGATTTATTAAGAGACAGTGCTCTGTTCTGAGAAGTATTATTTCTGAGTCATTTCAATCAACTTTCATAACAGTAACACAGTTGGAGTCCGTAGATGCAGCCAGGGAGCACGAAGCAATCGCAACAAAAGAGCTCATTGTGAGCCCTTTTCAATTCTGAATGATGACAAATGGGTGGACCCATTTGCTGAGGTGCATCTTGTAGGATGGAACTCCACATCCTCCAGTGGGGATGAGACTCTGGATGAATTCAGATGGGGTAGCAAGAAAGCTAATCTAGTAACCATAACAACCATAATCCTCACTGCAGGACTCTCAAAAACTTGTCTTGCTGCTATTTCTCCCTAGAAACACCTTAGCTTTCAGTATTCCTTCAACACCAGTAAAATGGAAATACTAAAATTAAGCTTATCCCAAAACTTTGCTACACCTGGAGTTAAAATATGTTTGTTTCTTCATTATACCCTCGTTGCATCTCTGTGCAAGGTCACCAAAGGAGAATTAAAATAGGTGTCTCCAAAGACACATCATTATCTGGTTGTTCAGACTGTATTGGCCACAATCCAGTTCTAAACCACATTTCTAACTACACAAGCACACCGGACCCATGTTTGAAAGTTCAGCTGATCCTAATAATGAAAATAATAATAATAATAATAATAGAAAATTAGGACCCTGACACTGTGTTGAAAGAGTAATTCAGCTGTTCTGCCAGCTTTTTAGGTTAATTGCACGTCCCCTGTAATAAATGTGGAGATTTTGTGCTCTCAGCTATACTATGGATGAAAAGAGTCATTTTGGACTTGTAAACAGATTAATCTAGCCTTACATATGTAAAAGCAATAAAATAGTCCAATTTCAAGAGTTTAAGTAGCTTTAGTATGCCTTTTTGTGTGCATTTGAAGACACCCAAACGAAGGGACGGAAAGACTTGTCAAGGGACCAGCGCTGGAGAAAGCTGAAGTCTCGGGGCGATTGAACCCCCAGGGGACAATCCCAGAGGCAGCTCTGCTCCTGGGTCTGCAGTGGTTGTCCTCAGCCACAGAAAGGAACATGGACAGAGCCAGGATGTGCTTTGCTTAAACCCTGTTGCTTCAAAGATGTGACCAAGCAAGCTATTAAATGCAGAGCATCTTCTCTTTCATTTCCCAAATCCTCGTATGGTAATTTCAAAAGCATTAAAATAAATATTTAAATATTTGGGGTACAAAGGGCTGTACAAATATCAGAACAAAGCATGTCTTTTGGTCTTACAGCAAACAGGATGTGCTGGAGTTATTAAATACCCCAAGAAGCATGTTGAAACACCTAAAGGAACCACTTAAAATGTTAGGCACTTTTCTGTTAAATCACATCAGTAGTACAAACCATGTCATGTTTATAGCTCCCCAAAGCACTACTTAAATATGATAATAGACATCTGACTAGTCTAACATTGGCTTTTTAATTAGAAGCTCTATTCCTCCTGACAGGAGCAAGTCAAAGAAAATACAATTGGGACAACACTCCAACCTCATGAAAAATACTAGTGCTTTTCTCTATAAAACAATACATTTGTAGCACAGCTTGGAGACTGCTCTGGCCTATGTGCCATACTCAAACATCTATAGTTCATCCTCAGAAGTGGAATTTTATGGCTGATTCAATTTGCTAACTGAAAAACGGCACAATCTCATGAACACTTTTTCCCCCTCAGAGAATTTTTATTCTTCCCCTGGAATATTTTTTTTATCCATTATTTTCCAATATGTTTTCCAGCATTAAAAGTCAACCGAACCTTCCGATTTTATCAAAATGTTTCCATTCGTTTGAAATTTTATTCAGGATTTCATTCTGCTAGAAACTGTCACATTTTATCAAGAATGTGAGCTACCAATTAAAGAGAATATCTAGTTTCCAGTCTGTTCCATTAAGCAACATGGGTGTTCAGAGCATAACAGTTTGGGTCCCTATGCCTACGTTTTTCCAGTAGGTCCAAATCTGTAGATCGCTGAGTGCAGTAGATCCCACCACTACTACACTCATCTCCACTAGCTGGATCACAGCCTTTGCTGTTTGTAAGACCCAGAGAACTCCCTTAATATTCACAAAATCCAGTTTGTACCTATTTAAAAAAATAAAAGTCAGTGTGGCACACATACAAGGGGAAAATAAACCTTATCAGTTGTTAAATATATCATCTTCCTATGTGATTGCTAGCAGCTAAAATTGTCATTTCTGCCTTCAAAGTGCAAAGATATTTATCCCAATAAATACTACGTAGCCAACTCTATATGCTCATCACTTGCTGTATATGTGAGGAGCAATCCTTGTCTTTTTTTGGTTGATGCAGAAAGGACTGGAGTCTTCCCAAATGCTTTATTTTTCTCAAACTGAGTGGTTTAGTTGTCTTCTGGGTGCTCATGCATACCTAACAGGTTGTAAGCATAGCACACTCGCATTGCCAAGCTTCGGTGGGCAAAGAACACTCCCAAGGGAAGTTAAGCAACCTTCAGAGAGCTTCTCAGATAGCAGTAGAGATCAACAGCAACCCATGACAAGAAGAGTAATAGTTTTGCAATAAACTTCTGTATCTGCAAGGAACAATGGATGACTAACACCCTATAATATTTGTTGCCGCTTTGAAAATAAGGATTTGCACACGGTGCTGATGCTGTGACAAAGAGACCAGTTCCTTCACAAAACCCTGCAGAGGAGAAGCAAAGAGGAAAGGCAGTCCTTGCCTCTGCAGCAAAGCTGTTTTAAAACACTAAAAATATTAAACATGTTAAAACCAGTACTTAGAATAACACAGGTGAAGGAACGGTGATTTCGCCGTTCCCAGAGCACTTGAGCATCTTTGAGTCCTATAACGTAGCAGTTCGAAAACAAGCCCAAGACTGGCTGTTCCTTACCAGTGCGAAGTTCCTGTGGAGCAAATGCACACCACAGCAGATTGTATACCAGCACACACTATCTTGAGAACAAAGGGAAGCTGGTAGAGACATGTATTTTCCTCAAATTAGGTAATAAACCATTATTCTATTTGCATTATATTTCATTGTATACATTTTGTACATGAACAGCATCTGTAATTTGACTAATCTTTTGTGATACAACCAAAGGGAGCCACTATATTATGTTGTATTACTATCATTTTCCTCACAGGACTCAATCATATTCCTTTACAGCCACCAGGACATATTTTTGCCCAGTAACGCACAGAAACTGCTGGTTTCTGAATGTTAAAGAGTAGAGAGCTGGCTGTGGAACTATGTGGCTACATAAATAAATATAATGCTTTCCATTTCTCAAGGGCACTAGACGTGCATGGCACTCACAAAACACATTTCAAGCCATGTGATAATTATCTGGGGTTTAGTTTGTTTAACTCGAGTTTGTTAAAAAAGCCACTAAGACCTGAAAATCCTTTAAGTGAAGCTGAAATTAATTCCAATGAGTGATTTGTTGTCATTTAGAAATATGTATTTTTAAAAGTCACTTCGCTAACAACACATATTTAGAAGTAGGAGAGAAAAACGAACAAATTAGAGTTTGGGTGGGTTGTGTTTTTTTTAATCCTCAGAGTCCCCAGAGAGCTTGTACAAGATGAGTTCACGAAATTTGTCAAAGCTATGCAAATGCAGGTATTTTTCAGTAAACAGCTGGTAGCATTACCTGGAGTCAAGGTAATAGTCATGTCACAGACACAGGCAGGTTTTAGTCTTGATTCAAACTGGCTTTCCCAAAAAGAAGAGTTAAAAATGAACACCAATGCTGTACTGACAAGAACATCTTCCTTTAGCCACGGCAGCCTCTGACATCTGCTGTCTCAATATAGATACGCTGTTCTCCTTCCTAGTGCAAGCCGTAAGAAAAGATCCATCAGCATCTTTCCCTTTTCCCTTGAGCTGCTTTCCATTAACTCTTCATAAACAGTCATGTTCTTTATTAATTCATTTCCTTTGCTGTTATTTATCAAAACTCTTCTATTCCTACGCTGATTTCAGACGTTACACTGCAGCAAACCCCTTCCCACAAATTTCTTAGTTTCCTTGATTCACAGTAAAATTGTGGCACGAAATACTTAAGGGAAAAAAATCATATTAATAATGGAAAGTTAATTAGGGTAGCATCAATACTCGTATACCACCATGTATGGGTAATAAATGAGCTCGGGATCCAGGCTGGGGTTTCTGAGGATGACTGCCACCCACAGGCATGCAGCTCTCCTGCCTGCTTTGATCAGCTTCCCTGAAGGGTTTGAAATGGATAGATCAGTTTCTCAATCACATGTTTTTTCTTGTAATAGAAATTAAACCTAAATGAAATGCGAACCAAAGTATGCTTACGAGATTAAAGACTTACTTTGCTCTTTCAACCATATCCACCACTCCATCACTATGCAGGTCGCACGGGGTGACTGCCAGTGGGCCTCATGGCACATTCATGAGGACACGTGGTGTCTACATGAGCATGCATCAGTCCAAGAGCCGAGGAAGTAATTACCCAGCCTTGTTCGTAGTCAAGGAGCAGATGTGTGGAAGTCACACTGGAACGACGTATTTCAATCTTTGCATTTTAATTCTATTCATATCTTTAAGGAAGAATACTATGAGACCCATAAAACTATGCTGCCTCTTGGTTAGGAAAGCGCTGTTTTCCTATAGGTGTTGTCCACTCTTTAGAAGAAGAATATCAATAAAATCTGACATTCGACTGCAAGAAATTCATTCAGCTTCAACACCTTGAATAACTATTGTCTCTCTATTCAGAGAACAGGATGTAGAAGCACACTTTGCTTTCTGATGTTGTATCAATCTTGCTTAATCCAGCAGTTATGGAGACTCCTAGAAATGAAGTCTGTGACAGCAAACACTGTGCAAGAGAATATCTATTTTTACCTTCACATCATTAAGAACTAAGACATTTTTTGTTGGAGAAGGTAGTAAGAATCCTTGGAGAAATCCAAAGACTAGTTTTTAGGCTTGGAAAATCCAGACTTGGAGCAGTAGCTAGGAAATGTTTCAGCAAGACTATTAAGCCGTTCAGAGCAGTTTAAGGCATGAAAGGTCTATTGAATGCAACAGCCAGTGGTATAATGTCTCTCCTTTTATGTGCTGTTGGTACAGACAGTACTCACTAGCAGAGTAATAACACAGTCAACCAGGAAAAGCAATATCAGAGAGTTTCAAGTGTAACAGAAGAGGTACTGAAGTTTGAAACTGGTACTGCATCCAATCGTGTGAGCCCCAAGAGAGCACTGAATTTACAAGCTTCTGTTTTCATGAGACCTGTCGATTAGAATTAAGATGACATAGTTTGTGAATTGCTCTATGATAAACAGATCAGCATTTATTGCATGGTAGCTAATTTGGAGCCACATACGAAAGCCAAAATGGTGGAGGTTTAACAGTGACTGAAGGGAATGCTTTCTCTTTGTGGTCACATTCCGCACAGCCCAAAATACTGCACCCATGGACACCCATCTCCTCTACCTCCAGCACCCTCACCTCCAGCCAAAGATAAATTTACCCCCTGCAGTAGCAGCTGTTCTCACAGAGGTGTGCACCGTGCAGACACAACTTCGTTCAACAGGCTTCCCTGTACCGCAGCATGGCACCGTCACGCAGACCCTGACCAGGCTGGGTTTGGAGCCTGCAGAATGCAGATCATACAAAAACTCAGCAGAAAACTGTCTGGCTTCACGGGAGTGGGTGAGCAGCCGCACAGTGACAATGGCTTTGAAGCTCTGCATGTTTTCTGACAGCAGGAAGAAAAGCGTTGCAGCCCATATCATGGTTCCGGAAGAGCAGCAAATCTCTGCAGGCTGCTGTGTCCTCTCTGGGACCGCAATGGTCACTCCAACATCCACCTTTTTTTACTGTCTCCACCATCTTCTTATAGAATTTGGTAAATCACTAATGGACAAGAACATCCCTAGGTCCAAGTTAGCTTTGCAAGCCTCTCTTTCTCCCATTAGCCAGGATTTTCTACAGCTAGGCTTTTCTCACATTTCAGGATATTAGTTTTAAAATTAATCCAGCAGGTGTTGTGAAAATAATTATGAATAGCATATGGCTTTGTTCAACCGACTTGGCTCTTACAACAGCCAAATGCTGATAATATCCACTCTATAGAAAGGCCTCCTCCAGCACAGTTACTGAGCCACAGCAACAAAAACTGAATTAATATTATAGTCTTGTCAAAAATGTCCTTGGTGCACAGCAAGACAGGCATCCATCTATAAGAGTCTGTATCACACAGTGTTGTTCTTTCCAGCCATTCTTTTCTTTCTCTGCAATTAAGTTTTCAATGTGGTGATGAGGGCAGGAAAGAGGGTTTTAAGGTGCACTTGGAATAACTGGTACATCAGGGGCTAGATCTTGTAATCCTTACTCATAATCCCCTTTAGGCTCAACACAAAGAGAAGAAGAGCTGAGCTGAACACTGCTGGGAGTTCTCATATTTGCAGACTCTATTATAGATTTAGAATATCAAAAGCAGAAACTCAATGGGCCCTTCTCAAACTATGGGTGGACAATTAAATAATCCCAAAGAGTCTGCTCAGAAGCGAACTTGTCACATGTAGCACCCTGCTGCCTTTTTTCACTTTCATTTCAAATAAAGCTGCAGGTTCATTTAATTATCTAAGTGAATAATTTAATGATAAATTCCATTCCATCTCTGACAGCTGAGTAATTCAGGAGAATTTTAATAACAAATAATAAACCAGGCTTTTTAAAAATTCACTTTGGTTCCATCTCATCTTTAATTAAGTAGGTTCTGGAAAGATTCAAGTCATAAAGGTCATTGAAAGATGTTGGCAAATTCACCAATTAGCATTAAAGTATAAAAAAATACATAAGTCCAATCTCAGCACAGGCATTAAGGTAACCTTAAAGGAAACTGTATGTCATATCCAAAATATCACCGTGTATTAGTCTGAAATGTAAAAATTACCCAGGGTTAATTGTTAAATACTTTTATTTTTGAACTGTACTTCCAACAAATTTGTTGTTTTAGCCAAAGTAAAATAATGTTTTTCATCTACTAACTAAAACTTGGTAAATAATGAATTTTTCCGGTTTTGGGGGTGAACTTTGGAAAATGGTTTGCTTCTAAATAAATCAAACTTGAAATTTTTCTTTTCAAGTTGTCACTGAGCCAAGTAAACAAGAACACTCCCCAGAACCACTCCTCCTGGCAGATCCAGATGTCCCTGCTCTTTGAAGGTCCCTTCCAACCCAAACTATTCTATGATTCTATGATTCTACAAAACTGTTTGACTTGAAAGGTCATTTAAATCCATTTACTAACATTAGCTCTTGGCTCAAATCTTACATAAGGGAAGCTGATCAATAAAATGTCCATGTTTCAAATAAAAAGAAAGTCAGTGCTTCCAAAAAAAAAGTGATAATTTTTTCCCCTCAGCTGAAACAATTCACTAGCCATTCTCTAAACTCACAGCACACATCTGATTTTGGGGGTCAATCCCCTGTGTTGGAAGCCCTTCACCCAGATCCAGTCAAACCACTTCCAAAGAGTTTCCTCGCTGGTTATTTAAAAGCATGGCTTGAATATCACCAAAACTGAATGCATCAGATGAGCATGGTGGCTACAGGTGCCTACCAAAATGCAACATGTTTCTCGTTCCATAATGATCCCTTGGGTTTGGTCAAACATCTCCTGGGACATCACCTGCAGCAGAGGTGAGGGAACTGAAGACAGAAACAAAACCCAAGAGTCCACAGCTCTACTTTGCCCCCAGCTCTCAGCCAGAAGTTTTTTCTCCACCGCTGCTCTTTGCAGCCCAAAAGAAACCAGTGGCGCCTCCTGCAATCATTAATTAGACTCATAAAAGCATTAGGCTGCTCACTGCTCCGTAGGGTTGCTGCAGAGATAGTCTAGCAGGGGTGCACTGTTGGCTGTCAATGCTCTGTGTAATGACAAGCGCTCATAAAAACAAATGAATATATTTAGAATGATTTTACAAATATATATGGGAAACATTCACTGCACCTGCTCTCATGGAATGGGACTGCGCTTAGCAAACATCTCCTGGAATCGCATTTTCAGCCTAAATGGATTAGCTCTTAAATTTATTATCTTCTTAGTCCAGACTGGACAGGACCAGAGCTGAGGTCCCTCGGGGAAACTTGTCGTCCCCAATCATCTCATCAGCCAAGAATAAGACAGAGTGCAGATCTCAAACTAAGTGCAGCTGTACAGCACCGTAAGGACTGGTTTGTGTCTGACTTCAGGCCTGATGATCAGAAATACTCTCCTGTCTCCTAACCAAGCAAGTTTCCAGCAGCCAGGCAAGCCCTGGCTGGTTTCCTGCTGCTGTGAAAATTGACTCCATATCCACATGCCTGGCGAAAATGTATTCCGTCCTTGTGACAGCCCAAGGTCAGAGAAGGTCATTTACAAATAGTGACGACTTAATATAAAAATTAAAGCAAACCTTGCACTGAATTTGCGTAAGTTTGGGGTTTGGGGATTGCTAGTCTGTTCCAAGAAACAAGATTCCCTGTAAACTCCAGTTCAGACAAGATCCTTCATCATCAGCTCCATCCAAAAGCCACACAGGACTAGAAGCAAAACAATATCTGGAAAGCGACGTTATGAATCAGCATTCTCTGCTAGTGTTCAGATATCTGGTGATTTCCCAATCACAAGCCTTATCTGCCTCCCAAATAGAAGACAGTCACAGCCAGCATGCAAAAGCTGTGTGCTATTTGTCATCCTTGGGTCATCCATCTGGCTCCCTCCTTTGAACAGAGGAACACCAAAGCTGCCTAATGCTAAAGTCAGGACCATGTCCACCAGACCCAGTGCAGGAGGAGCTGTTGTCACCGCAAAGGTCACCTGCTTTCTGACTCCACAAGGATAAGCCCACAGGCACAAGCAAACGGCACAAAAACCTCCCCCTCTTCTGTTGTTCATCCCCTTTTTGGGAACAGACTTCAGTCTTCACGGGCCAGACTGGGTCTGTCCCCTGCACCCACTGCCAAGAGGAAAAAGTCTTGCACACTTCACCACAAAAGCCAGCACAGAGCCAGGGAGCAAAAGCCCAAATCAGACCAAAACCACGTGGGCTGCTGGCGTTAGCCAAGCCCGGCAGTGCAATGTGGTGCTGCTACTTACGCCAGTCAAGATTAGGAGGAGGTGCCTGTTTTGAACAGATAAAAATATGCACGAGGATGAGGCAGCAGAACATCATTCCTCGGAGCTTCCCTCCAAGCTGTTGCGTTATCCCTCCTGCGGGAGGAGAGGCTGCTCACGGTGCAGGTGTGGTTCCTCCGAGCACACCGACCCGGAGGGACTGGGCAAAAGCCCCTGCAAGGGTGGGGACCACCACTCACCCCCACCCACACCCCATGGGCTGAGGACGAACCGTTCCTCCTTGAGCCCTCCACAGTTCGGTGCCACCCTCAGATGCTCCCAGCAGGGGCACAGGGAAAACACTCACAAACAAGCACTGTGCTGGGGCGGTGTCGGATCATCCACCTGCACATTATAGGAGAACCTTGGTGATTATTTAATGCACCATTGCGCCACCTCATTTGCATAGACTTGTTCCGGCTGTGAGGTTAAATTAGGCAAACCAGCTCTTTGCGTACAAGATTCCCCAGGTTGTGTGTGCAAGCAAGAGAAGAGAGCAGGCAGGGCAGCCAGTCAGCTGGAACGCCGCACGGAAAAAGTGGAAGGAATGAGAAACTAGAATGAGATGCAAAGCGAAAGAATAAACCTGCACAACTACTTCCTGTGAGATTTATAGAAATACCGAGTTTGTCTTGCTTTCGGACTTGGAAATATTCCTTACTGCCAAAGGCTATGGCTCTTTCTTATTTGCTTGTTTTTAGGTAAGGCTAGGGGTTTTTTTCAGTGCCTACATATCCAGACATACATTTTCATGCCATGTTTAATTTTAAAGTGAGATACTTACTCTGGACTTTGTGAACTTGACCCATCACCTCAGAATCAGGGAGCAGCTCAGTATCTTATGTCTTTCTCCTTGAAAATGCGTCTCCTCACACTGAAGGGCAGCAGTTAAGTCCATTCCTTGGATTTGATGTTGAAGCGCTCCTTCAGCTTCTCTTGGCTTGCCTTGCCAGGGAGAAGTACACAATACTGGTATCAGGCTGGTCTTTGATTTTTGAGGCATTACATCTATTTGGCTCAAACTGATGTTTTCATGTTAAGGGTGAGCAGATACAAAGCACAGTCTCATGAAATTCGGGGGCTAACTTGGGACTTAACTTTGGGCTTGGTTGCATTCCCAAGCTTGGCAAACAGCACATCTTGTCTGTCCTTTTTGCTCCAGAGCTCAGTGGAATGGTCCAGGCTCCCTGCCAGCCCTGGGTGATGGGAGGGAGGGAGGGAAACAGGCAGATGCAGAGTCACTGCTCATCTGTTTTCCCCTTGTAGTTTATACTAGGAGCCTGGAAGGAAAACACAAGGCAAACGGCTATCAAATCTGATGTCTCTACTCCTCCTCACCCCTAGACCACCGTTTCCTCTTTTGTCACCTTGAGAGTCAGCCCCTCCCCTGAGGAACCCCTCTGAAATGAAGGTGAATAAATCCACTCCCCCAAATAGAACCAAGGCATGTGCTGGGTGCAGACTCGCTGCTGACATTCCCATCCCTTGTTGAAGCCACTGAATCTGCACGTGAACCCATCATGACTTCTACCAGGAATCCAAAGGGGCCAAGTACCACGCAAAGCTGGTGAGAACCTCCTCTTTCTGCCCCCCAGCAGGGGGTGGTAGCCCCAGTTCTCCTTCATCTCAGGAGAGTTGTGAAGACTTTACAGAGTGCAGAGGGCTTCCTACTTAAAGAAGGGAAGTCAGATGTTGTAACTTGGCTCCAAGTCCCAGACCCTGGAGAAATTTCTCAGGGTAGGAGACAGATCCTTGCCCAGCACACAGGACTCTCCACATCTACCCTATTCCCAGCACAGGGACTTCTGCATCAGCTCCCACGCCCCACCACAGGGGATGTGCCATAACTGATTTCATTCCTTAAGCTATTTATTTTGAACTCAGCTGTAGCAGAGCTAGTACCGCCATCCCTGTTTTGTACACATCCAAACGTGACACAGCCAATGTAAATGCCAGTGCAACTCACCCACCTCCTGAGCACGTCTGCATCCCCAGCAGAGACAACCAGCTGCAACAGGCTGATCTCATGCTTATTTCGTTTATTTTTCCTTAAATAAAACATCAGTGGCAACATCACTAACAGGAAATTAATCTTAAAGGATCAACAACCTGATTCAATACCAGCCTTAGACACCTCACCCCTGTGACACAGGTTATTAACCACATGATTACTACAGGGATTTTACTATATACGTCAATGTGTGTACCTAATGCAGAAGCCTGTAACTTGCTATATACTTTAAAGCACAGTAAAGTGCCATCACAGGAGTTTTTCACTAAAGCATCTACAGTTCCTCTTGGAAATGTCTGTCTTATTTGTGGGCAGGACCAAGCTCAGCTGCAGGTGACTGTGCCCTACCTGGCTTTGGACCATCGGGATGGGGAGTTGTTTTTCCAAGGAGATGCTACAAAACCCAAGGGCTGGGTTTGCCGCAGAGCAAAGCTGTTCCCCAGAGCCGGTCCATGAGCGGGGCTCAGGCAGCACCCATCGCCAGGCAGGGTTGGTGATCCCTCAGTCTCTGCTGAAACACCTTTACAGGTAGCTCCAGCCTAATCGCACTGGAAATGTGGAAAACTGCACCTGACTGAAGTACACAATGTATTGGGCAAAAGATTAAATTCTTAACAAGCCAGCCTACATGTGGATACATCTGGATATGGAGAACCTGCTGCCCTCCCAGTAGCTTCTTCCAGCAGTTGATTTCTTAAAAAGAAATCACTCCCTATTTCTCACGCTTCACTTCTAATCAGCCCCTCTCACTATTGCTTCTGTTGTTACATAAAAGAGCCCTTTTAACACCAAGAATCATCTCCCTGAAGACATTAACATGCTCTAATCAAGTGCCTTGCAGTATTTCCATTAGCTAAACAGGCTTGGCTGCTTGACTCTCTTGCTGCCAGGCTGCTTTCTTGTCTCTGGTTCTCTTCTACCCAATCTCTACTATTTCTGCTTTGTTTTAAGTGCACAGATGGAGACATTCCCCAGCAGTGGTCCCACCAGCAGCATGCTCAGTCACCCAGGTTTGCCAGCCTGTTTTGCCATCTAGTTTGCATATGATTAACAAGGGAAAAAAAGTACCAGCAAAAAAAATAAGCACTGTCTGAAAGATTCCTGTTCATCTCAGCACATTTCTCTACTTTTTAGCAATTAATCTCCATATTAATAATTTTTTTAAAAGTGTACTAGTGACTACTATCCCCATCAGTAATTGCCTTAATCCGTCTGATCAAAATTCCTGTAGTTATCAATCGTTACAAGTTCTCATTAGGCTTTCCTCTTCCTGATCTGCTGTGCCAGAGGCATCTCCATCACCAACATGCAAAATTTTCCCTTATTCAAAGAGCCTGTTCAAGACCTGGGTGTCAGAGCTACCTATTTTCCAGACACAGCAAAACCACACATTTTCACGGATACAGAATTGATCACTTCAGAGCACTTCCAGTGATAAATTAAGCCTCATTGCTTGCGTGTGAGATAGCGAAAATTATTGGTTTACACTTTAATAGATGCACGAAGAGGTGTGAAAGTCAGGGCATGCCATTCACATAGCAACAGATACATCTAAGGGCTCCTGTCTTCAGTTAGTTACTCAAACAGCAGTGCTACGCTCCTGGCCAGGAAAAAAACAGAACACAAGTAGTTGCTGCAGTCAAATTGCTAGGAAACTGGAGAAGTTCAGGAATATTTATTCTGGTGAATTGTATCCCTGAACAGTGTAACATGCCAGGCTGTAAATAGCCTTCTCTGAAGCAAAAAGTGGAGGTTTTTTATGTACTTATGACTATGGTAAAGGTGTGATCTGTTCATAAGGCAAACAGAACGGGATGCAGCATGCTCAGGAATCTCAGGTTCAGTGCCTTAGCTGGGACTCCATGAGTCTGTCTTTGCAGAGAAATATTTGTTAATGATAAAAACAAAGCCCACGGATTTTCTTGAAGCCTGTCGGGACATCAGTCACTTACGCATGACTTTAAATGGTTTTACCTTGGTAGCAGCAACAAGCCCAAGGGCATGGATGAAGGTGTGACAGTGGAGACCCGGAGGAAATGAGTAAATACAAAAGAGCTGCATAGGGCACAAAAGCTAAATAGGGGAGAGACAATGGAAACGATCCACCCTAGACAGCCCAGAAGCGGAATTCCCACCATCCAAAGGCACTCTTAATCTCTTAATGCATTAAGGGATTCAGCAGTCCTTGCAACTGTCTAAGCATTTAAAGGTTAATTGCGACCAAGAGGTTTTAATAAAGTTATGCCAGAGAACAAAGGTTTCAGGAAATGAAACAGCTGCAATTAAGAGATGGACATCACATCTCCCAGAGCTTTGTACAGCACCCGATTCTTCAGTTTTCAGAACTGATTCTTCCATTTTTCTACAGGATTAAAAACAATACAAATAAATACATCTCTCTGAGACTGAAGGCTTCAAAATCCAACATATCATTCCTGCTGGGTCTGATTACAAAACCCTGGGCTATATTTAGAAGGCTCTACCCATTTCTTTAAAACCCTTGGATTAATAACAACACCCAGATACACATATTTGAATCTTCTTTCCTGTGGCGATTTGGTTAAGAGCTTTACTTTTGCTTCTTCTGCAGACTATGGAAGTCCCACAGTGACCCACAAAGGGACACACCATGAAAAGCCACATGTGTGGGGAGTTGCTTCTCTCTATAGCAGATGTGAATCTGCAATAGGCTTCATCATACCTATATCTTTGTGTTTCCATACTGCCTGGGTTGGCTGCTGATGAGGTCCTTACTTGAGATTAAGGTAACTGGGAAAGATGTAGAAAACCCCTGGATGCGACAAAAGAAAATTCTGGATGCAAATAATAAGAGTGTAAGAAGCTGGCGAGCATTACGGACAGTGCAATAATGAATGGCTGGATTCACGGGTGCTGGCAGAGGAGTTATGTGAGAAACAGCCAAATTTCTCTTAATAAAAGGGGAGAACAGGCAGCCTAGTGGGGAGTGGAGTCTCGCAAGGCCAGCATTGCCCAGGTAATCAAATCAGTAGTACCAGCTGCAAACCCAATAGCCATGACAAGCAGAGCTGCATAACAATTCCATGCCTTAGTCCCGCCAGAATTTACTCATTCATTTAGTGTTCAGCCCATTTTGTACAGGGGGAGCTCTGAGAAGAGAGTGTTTGGGAGCCAAGCCGACAAAAATAACAGATCACCTGCAGATCATCTGCCTGCTTGATGTAACCTCTTTATAAACACTCTCTAAATCAACTGGTGTCTCACAGTTCAAAGTCTCCTATATTAGGATGGTGTTTGTCCCCTTGAACTGGGCAAGGACAGGCTGATGTGTGGGGCTGACATCCCAAACACGGAATTTATTCTTTTTTGTCCAGTGTCTTTCATATCAAGTAGGTCTCTGCAGAGCACAAGACCACTTTAAAAGCATAAAGAGTTGCCCCAAAACAGACACAAGAACAAGCTCTTAGCCAAGCATAGAGGATCACTGGGACTAGTTCTGAGTACAGTAAGCCCAGTTTTTGCTTCACTGTCTTTATACAAGTGCCTTGCAAGAGCCCAGAGAGGTGGTGGATGCCCCATCCCTGGAGACATCCCAGGCCAGGCTGGACGGGGCTCTGAGCAACCTGAGCTGGTGAAGATGTCCCTGCTCATGGCAGGGGTGGCACTGGATGAGCTCTGAAGGTCCCTTCAACACAAACTGTTCTGTGATTCTAATTATAAGATCGGAGCTCTGCTAATTCGAAATAGTAGAATACCAAGAGTGTAAGAGGAGGTGAAGGAAAGAAGCATCGCTATCCTACAAAAAGCATGGCAGCTGGGCCAGCAACATTTCACTTGGATGGAATCAGATCTTTGCTCTATTTTCAAAATGAAATCAGAAAGCAGGGTTAGTGCCATGCCAGGAACATCTCTATTTTCAAAGCAGATCAGGAAATAAGTTAAATTTTCTCAGGAATATTCATGGCTCAGAATCTCTCCTTTGACATCATGTGTGCCAGTGCTTTAAGACTCTACATATTTCAAAATGCTTCAAAGTCCAATTACCACGGTAACATCTAAGTGCTTTGCTCCAATTTCACATTGTGGCGAAAGAAGAAACTAAATAGGCAAGACCTCTTCCAGTACTGAATTGCTGAGAAATGAACTTTGGGAATTGCCTTTTAAAACAGGGGGTTTTTTACCTGCCTTGCACACTTCTGCCTTACCGCCAAGTTCAAGGAGCAGCTTAAAACTGAAACATGAAGGTGCAAATGCGCCTTTACAACAAATTCTCTTACTAGAAGCCAGGCTGTTTACTCCAGGTCTGGTAAGGCTCCAGACACGTTCTGCGTGGAAACTGCTCAGATGGCACAAAACCAAAGTCCTGCTTCTTATAGGGAGTATTGGTCAATTTGTTGTCCACAGGAAGGAAAATGCTCGTTTAGTCTTGATCTCATTTCTCATTAGCCCAGTTGCTAAGTGAAATATCTGACTTCAGATCCAGAAGGACCAGCCGCAAAGGAAAAGGCTGATGACAACCAGCCGGGAGAATCCTCAGTCTCTGAAGGTCACAAGGTATATGCAGTAGAAATCCCAATAACAAAGTGGAATGATAAAAGTTGCGATGAATCTAAATCTGAGAGGAGTCAGAGAGGGAAAGAAACAAAAATGCAATTTGGCTGCTACATTGAGCATTCAGTTCATCACTGATATAACAAAGACATAATTCTTCCAATTAACGTTGCAAGTAAAGAACCAGTGATTAATACTAAGTGTTCGAATGTTCTGTTATACGATGTTAACAACCCTCTAAAACTGAGAATTGGTTCCAGGCACCTCGAGCACTCGTGACCGCTTCTTCAAAGCCACAGAGAGCCCTGTGAGAGATATCAAGATCAAACTCAGGAAATTAGCTTTCATCTCTTACACAATAGCAATGCAAAAAATTTATTACTTCAGCTAAACCTGAAAAATAAGCCCCATTCCATTTCACTAGCTTTTCAAGAGTGATTAGGGCAGCATTTTGGATCTGTGGGAGCCCCACTTGAGCTCAGTTTTGGAGATGCAGATGATCCCACCTTGAGAAGACAGAGCACTAGAAGTTAAATGTATCTACCTTAAAAGACACTTATGATGAAATTCAGCCTAAGTTTAAATGGGACAAGATTGCTTTTACGTGTCTGTTTGCAATACAAGACATCTGGCATCGTACACTCATGCAGCATCACTAAGAACAGCGTCACCTCCATACAATACACAGCACACAAACCAGAAACCTGCTTCAGCAGGGATTGCTGGGAGGTGAACAGGAATAGCACAGTATACATATAAAAAAATAAAAGGTATGAGAAAGACTGGGGCATGACAAGACAGCTGCAGTGTTCATTTTACCTAGCATCTATGGAGAACGTCTGCTCTGGCATGGGAGGAGGCTCTGGGAGGAGAGGCTCTGGGATGGGAAAAATCTGCTTTATGTATGCATGTGTGCACACAGGTACACGTAGGGACTGACGTACAAAACTCAGTCCTTTTTCTGTAGGGAGCTACCCCAGAGGGCTCTCCCTAAACTCAGGCGTTAGGAGTCGGGGGTGAGAAGGGAGAACAGTCCAGGCAGTGCCACTTCTCCATACCTGGAGCTGCTGCCACCGGCAGACTGAGCTGAAAGGCTTCCTAGGTCCTGCAAAGACATTTGCCATGAATAGCAGAACCCCACAGACTAGCAAAGCTCAGCCTAAACCCATCTGGACAAGATGAAGATCAAGATGACTTCAAACATACAATCCTCCCCTGACAGAAACAAGAGCAAAACAACCAACCAGACATGAGTGATGCTCCTTAACGTACTTCTGGAAAGTGCCCTGCTTTCTTACCAACACTACCTGCTCAGCTCAATAACTCGTACAGAACACAAAGCAGGCAGTGGGAAGGTCATTTGGAAATTAAATTCCAAAAGAGACACTGCATATTTAAAAATTTCCAGCCTCGGGAGAACAGAATTGAGTTGTTTATTCAGGAAGAAGCATGTCTGGCGAACATTGAGTCTGCATTTAATTGGCACTGATGAACAATAAAGTTGCAAACGCTTTTCACTAGTGCATGAATGTGCAGAAAACAATCTGGCACGGAACATTATATAGGAAATATTGTCCTTCAGCATCATGCAGCCTTCTGCCATGTGAATCACAGCCCATTTAACAGTGACATTGATGCTAAGCTTCTCAGAGGAAGGAAAGGCAGCTCTGACCATTACACACCAGCCAATATCATTAGGGTCAATTACCCTATTAGCACTGAAACAGACCTTATACTTGAATAGTGAGCTTCAATACTTTTCAAGTACCACTTTCAACTAGAGACCAAAAATGGGCACATGAAAATATTCAGCTACTTACAACCAGCCCTCAGCACCTAGCAGAATTGGGTCCCTAATTAGGCTTTAATAAGCTGGTAATTGTAATGGCAATGGTCTCATTAGCCTGATGCCTCATTACTGTGAGCACAGATCAAGTGGAGAAAGCCAGTCAACCTTGCAAGCCTTTCCAAACAACGAGACTAGAGCTGATTAAAACAAGCACTGCTTTTGTGGCGGTTCCTAATGAAAAGCAAATTCATAGCCAATGGTGAAACCAATGGTAATTTGTGTCATTCATTTTAAGAACATCTTTAGTAAGAGACATGGGACCAGGAAGTTTGTTAATGCTAAATAAATGCCAAGAATAGAAAGGAAGAATTTGTAGTCAGCTCTACAAAATGAGGAACATTGGACTGGAACAATGTTTGCTTTAAAGACAGTTCATAGAAATTACTAATGACTCCTCATTGCAAAATCTCTAAAGCAGACCAACACATTTCTGAATCACGAAGAACTTAATGGCCTTCGGTTACTCGTTATGTTTATTTAATCTGTCACTTCAGGTATACGCTTGGGCACTGCTCAATAGCAGGTGAAATCATGCTGGATTTTCACTGCAGTGTTCAACTTGCCTTTGATCACACAAACATCTTGTACACTTCACCTTCTTTCAATCAAGAACATGAAGTTTGCTGTGGATAGGATTTTGCAGCAAGTCATTTTGCATCATCTTTTCACCAGAAGGAAGGAATGTGAGCTGAGAGCTGGTAAAATTAATTCAAAAGAATTGACTCATTAAAAATAAATACTGGAATGGCTTCAGCAAAGCCAAATCACTAATAAAAAGGACACTTCTGGGCTTGATTTCTGAGTATTCAACTAGACAATTTAAAAGTTTCTGTGAGTGGTTACCAAGGCACAGACATATATTTAAACGTCTTGTACAGAAGGGAATTGAAACTCTTCAATTTTTTAGTGTTATAGTGGATTAACCATCGTTTTTCTGTGGTGAAAAGATGCCTGCAGAACAAATCTTTATATAGACAGCCTTTCGTTCAAAAAAAACCAAAAAAAAACAAATGCAATGACCTACCACAGAGAGCAAACTGTGCTGCTGCCCTTGTGAATCATTTCAGGCTGGCACAGGACGTATTTGCACCGAGGCCTTGGAGCAGCAGCCACAGATGACACACTGCACAGACCATCACCGCTCTCCCTCCGCAGCGCTTACGTGGTCACTAAGAAAAATAACAATGCTCATGGCTGCCAAAAATGGAGAAACCTGAAAATGTGTCGGGTTTTTTTTGTTTAGTTGGTTGGGGTTTTTTTTCCAGCTGTTAAGGGGGTCTTATTTATGAAGTTGACTTTAGTGCTCTCCGGCACTGGTGTGGGATCTCTCCAGTTCTGCAGGCTGAGGCTCAGGGAGGGCACGCAGCAGAAAACCACTCATTTGCCTCATCTTGCTGGGCTGTTTCTTTGTGTTTGGTTCCCTGAACCAGCTCACCTTGGGATGAAAAAATTAAAAAAAAAATAAAGAAGCATCAATATCATCGCTTGGAATGTAAATCGTGTTCTTACAGAGTTGACAGTGAATAAAAAGCACCTCTAAGAGACTCTAATACGCACAGAGAGACCCTTAAATGTGGCCCAAGACCAGTACAAGAGAGTAAACAGGAATTTCACAGAGGGATTTAACACAAAAGAGGAACAAAGAGCTGTGCCGCGAGGAAGCCTTGTTGCATGCTATTGCTTTCACACCGTGGGCAAGGAGAAACCCGGTCAGGAGAGGATTCAATGAGAAAGTCTGTGTGAAAGGCTCAGTTGGCCTTCAAGGAGCTTGTTTTATCCAAAGGCGCTGCAACAAACCCCAGCACTTGGGTGTGATGAAGGATTCCTACGGGCAGGCCCCGTGGTGAGCTGCCCCTTGCCCACCATGCAGGACCAGCGAGAGCCCCGGTGCAGCAGCCAGGACATGGGGACACCCGGGCGGGTTTGGTTCTGGGTCTGCCTGAGCTTTGTCTTAGGCAACCACTCACTGCCTGGGTGGCCAAAAAGGCCAACAGCATCCTGGTGTGGCCAGAAGAACCAGGGCAGCGATCATCCCCCTGGACTGGGCGCTGGTGAGGCCAAACCTGCAATCCTGGGGTCAGTTTTGGGCACTTCATGAGAAGNCTCTTCTCCCAAGTAACAAGTGACAGGATGAGAGGAAATGGCCTCAAGTTGCACCAGGGGAGGTTTAGATCGGATATTAGGAAAAAATTCTTCCTGGAAAGGGTTGTCAGGCATTGGAACAGGCTGCCCAGGGCAGTGGTGGAGTCACCATCCCTGGAGGGGTTTAAAGGACACATAGATGAGGTTCTTAGGGACATAGTTTAGTGAATGTGTTGAGTTAACAGTTGGACTGGATGATCTTGATGGTCTCTTCCAACCAAAATGATTCTATGATACTTTTAGCAAAAAACCTTTCACTGGGTGTTGGAGGCTCTTCATACCAAGTAGGAAAGGAGGGGGTTAGTGCACGGTGCCTTCCTCCAGCTATAGACAAAGAGGCTGCTCTGCTCTGGCCCATGAACTGATCAGGAGTGGCCAACGAGCCCATCAGCCTCTCTGGTACCTCTGTTGACACGTTGCACATAGTTTTGTTGAGTTTTACTAGTGGAAATGGCATCCTCTTAATTTCCTGCATTGCACAGAGGAAGGAAGGAGCAGCTTGTATGGCTTGATACCTCCTCCTGCTGTCAAGTGACTGGTTTTTATCACATTGGTGTGAAACCTCTGGGCAGCAGCCAAATCAACTGGGCAGCACAGCGGTGAGAGGAGTATCAGAGTCAGGACAGGATCTGTTCGCTTGGCAGGAGTTACCACCTGCACATCCCTCCGTGAGGCAGAAACGCAGAGGAAACATGATCTGAGAAAGGCGATTCCAGCAAATGAACACGCTGTGTCGAACACAGCCAGCTGCACCACACAACTGCTCTTTTGAGGGAAGTTACCAAAAGCACCATTTCTAGAGACCGAGCAGCAGCAGCCACAGCTGTATCTGTATTTAGAAGATGCAATCTCCATCAGAGCGCTTGTGCACTGGGGGATGCACAGCCTCAACCAGACAAATGTGACGAATAGCAAGGCAGGGAGGACATCAAAATCTGACAATGACTTCCTCAAGCTTGTGAATTATTCAATGAGGCAAGACAAGCCTGCATCATCTATGGGGAAACAGAGGCAGTAGGGCAGGTAAAAAGACAGACAGGTACCCTGCTCCGTGAAATATCCAAAACTGAGGTGAAGAAAAGCAGTTATGTCTTTTTCATGGGTGGGGAATGGAGGTTTAGCAAGTCTAAAACTCAGATTTCAAAAGTTAAGTACCTCAGTATACAGAAAAGCGCCAAGAGTACTAGACAACAGGTGGCTAAAGAGTATCTGACACTGAGCTTCACTTAATTCAGCAGCATTTCTGTACTCAGATTCTCTTTTTAGCAGCTGGATATGAAGTGACCGGATGTGACTGGGGCGCAGCAAGAAATGAAATAGAAATTTCCAAAGTCACTGGCATCCTCCCTCCTATCCCCCCTTACCATAATGCAATTTCTCTCAAAAAATGGTATTCAAACCTCCATAGTCTGTGCAGATTCAACAGTTCAGGGCTTGGGGAGCTCTCGCATCAGAGGCTAAAGAGATGGAGAAGGGGCAGCAGAAAAAGAGCAAGTCCAGAGATTGCGAAGCACAAATCAGTATCTGGATAACAAGGATGTCCCGGAAAAGCCAACCTGCAAGTAACACTGTGGAGAGCAAAAAGCAGCACTAGGATTTACAACCTTTGTGGGTTCAGCTCTCAGAACCCCGAGCCCACAACACCCAACCTGTGCAATGTTCGGCACCCTGAGCACTCCTGTTGGCTTCACAGCACGTGAAGAATCACAGCAGAACCAGGACTTCACTTATTCCTTTACTTATTCCGCCTTATTCCAGGAGGATTTGTGAAACAGCTGTGCAAGGCACTGCCAGACCAGTAATCTGTGTGAGGAAAAGCAGAGCTAGACTTTTTTTTTTAATATATAAACTTATAATGCTGTTGTAAATTTAAGTGCTGAATGCTTTTTGAAATTGTTCATAAATTGCGTTATACTAACATTAACATGAATTTTGATGCCAGTGAATAATTGTACTTTGTGGAGTTCAATGAATTACAGCAAGCAAAATCTGATTTTAAGCAAAGAAAAAGATCTTGTGACTGGAACAAAAAGTCTCTTTTATGCTAAAGCCATAAAGTTACTCATGAAAAGTCACTGGGGTTTTTCCCACAGAGGGATCCACTTCCTGATACAGAAGGTAACAACCAGCTTTTGATCTTGATGGGGTCACTGGGACTACAAGAAACTTGTTGGTTAATTGCCCATCAAGCTACCGCAGCCCAGGGACGGTGAGCAGAGATCAGCAGATCCCTTCCTGCAGAGCCAAGGCTGGGATTTGCAGAAGCTCAACGTCCTTTTGAGGGCCAGGGCATGATACCAACATAATTTATAACTTCATCTGTTCCAGGTATCTGCTGCTGCACTTGAACCAATGATGATGTTGAAGAACATGGCAGATATTGCAGACTGACCACTTGTACTGACACGGGGTGGATCTTCTTCAGCCTTTTCAGTACCGCCATCCCTCAGGAGTCACGAGCAGAGCCATTTGTTTTGGGCAAGTTTTCCCACCCCTCTACCACCAGTGCTCAGAAAACACTGCAAGCAAACTGAGCCCATGTCATCTCCACCATTTCTTGGTAAAGGAAATTATTTACCATGAACTCTCTGAGGTCAAAGACCCCAGTAGACTCTAATATCTTTCCTTATTGTCTAACCAGTTTCCGTATGCCTGGATCCTTCACTTAAGCTAGTTTAACACAACATCCCTATTCAGTTTGTGCATCATTTAAGGAACAGCTGAATGTCATTTCCTTCCACAAGAGCGGATGCAGCCACATGTCTGAGCACTTTGCACAAACACCTCAGGTCAAAACTGCAGCTCTTGGTAATTTGCAGGGAAACCTCTATCAGGTTCAGCAGGGGCAGAACTTCAATCTGTTATACATTTAATATAGTTATTATATTTAATATATTTCAATCAGCATCCTTCACTGTGCATTTTGTGTGTCACCTTCTTTCAGTGTTTCGTTACAACCACCGCTTCATTTTGTGGTTCAAGGGTTTTTTTGCAGTTCCATGATTTAAAGAAACTTAAAATATAATTTCTCATTAAAATATGGACCAGAAAAAAACTGTTAGTCTGTGGTGAAACAGACCTGCGACATACTGAGCTAACAGCCAACGCTACCAGACGGACAGACACATTCAACTCATCTTCGAGCACATAGACATCCTAAAGAGCCCCTCAGTACCTCTCAGTAATTAGGCAGATTACTGAGAGTTGGGTGGGTTCCATTTCTTCAACTTCCAGGTGTTTTGCACAAAGTAGGAATAAACCTTTCTGACAGTTCTGACTCAGAGTGAGCGGCAGAAGCAGTGACAGGTTTGGATGGCTTGAGAATAAAACCAAAGAGAACACACCTGCAAATGACATCAACTTCATCCATATTGAAGGAGACAATATAAAAGTGACAGCAGAAGAAAATCATTCATTGTAGGAATCCACAAATTAGGAGAACCTGATTGACAGGACAGTAACACCTAGAGAATAGTACACTAGAATTGCTAGTAGAATGTTTAAATATATTTAAATTAATTCCCTCATCCCTGAGAAAGTGATTATGTTGATTCTGGAAGTACCTAAGGTTTCAATCTGTTTTGAAACATCAAGCTGCCAATATTTTCATCTTTTCTGCAATACATCCATCAAGGAGAATTAAAATGCAACATCGGTAAACGGTTGCTAGTCCATCATCTGCAGAGGAGAGCGAGGTGAAAGCTGCCTCACCCAGCTGCAGGAGAACATTGCTTGTGATAAATGACCCACTCCTGAGCATCGCTCAAGGACATCAGCTCAGAAGGAAAAGGGTACAGACAGCTTGAACACGGTGTAAAGGCTCTTCAGAGCACATTTGGACAGCCAGGAGCACAGACTGCCAAACGGTTAAAACAGGCTTACTAATCCCGGGGGAATTCAGGTCATGCGTTTTCTCTTTAGAAAGGGAAAAGGAGAGCACCTACCTGCGCTGTGGTCCTTCCTTCACCGGGTGGTCTTGTCCTGCCCCATCACTTCTCCCCTTTCTGCTCACAGCATCTGCTTGTCGAGATGCACAGAACGGCCCCCAAAGACCCCAAGGCTGGGGGGCACACTGGGGGGTTTGAAAGTGTTCAGCATCTGCAGGTCAGATGACACCAGAGAGACAGAGACAACATCCACATGGAAAACTGCAAACTTCAGGGACAATTCAGGGAATGCGCTGGAGAAGCTGAAAGATGCTAAAATCCCACCTATAAAGGGCACACACACGTTTTGTGCAATCTCAGCATGTGGTGAAGGTGGGAACTGCTCCCTCCCTTCTGTCTCTGGGTTGTCATGTTCTGCATGGCCTGGGAGCTGTATTAGCTCCTCACAATTAGGAAAATTCTCTGAGATTACTATCTAGGCCTGAGCCAGTTGCTTTCTGAAATCTATCTAGCCAAGAGAATAATTATTTCTTCTGCACAAATATCACTCTTTTGCTTTAAATTCAGTTCATTAGTCTTAATTTGATTGATATAAAAATAAAGTTACAATGGCTCAATTAAAAGCAGCCAGATATGTTGGGGTTTTTTTTCTGTATGTAGTCCATGGAAGAAACTAAGAGAATAATTTAATAAAGGCCAAAGCATTTGTTTGTATTCATCACAAGAGGAATTCATCAGACTGAAGTAAGCTTGAACTAAGTCACTGTGAGGGTGCAGACCAACAGAAGGTTAAATTAGCTCCAGTGGGAACTAACTTCACATGCATTATTTGCCAGGATGCTTTTAAAAATCAATAAAGCTCTTGAAATACTTTAAACACAACCAAAGGCTGGCTGCAAAGTAGCTAAATCAATTTAAGAGCGGAGGTTTGTTCTGCCCTGGAATTGCTAAATAGAAACACAAAATCCATTTGGTGGTACAAACACTAACGTCCTCCCCAGCCCAGGCTTGTTGTCGGCACCTCTCCCACCATCAGTAGCTACAGAAACCCCAGGGGATCCTGCTCTGCTCAGCACCCTTTCCTCAGCACATAGCTCTGCACTCTAGAGCACCTGGAAAAGTGCCCTCCGTTAGCCAAGGGCGCATCAGTGCTGCTCTGGCAGGCACTGCTTGTGTGGTTTGCCCAGCGTAATTCGGTGTTCTACTCTGTTCTTCCTCAAAGTACTAGGGAGAGCTGTCTTTTCTGCTCATGTTAAATAAATTATAGAATCATTTTGGCTGGAAGAGACCATCAAGATCAAGTCCAACCCTTAACCCAACACTGGCACTAAACCACGTCCCTAAGAACCTCATCTACGCATCCTTTAAACCCCTCCAGGGATGGTGACTCCACCACTGCCCTGGGCAGCCTGTTCCAATGCCTGACAACCATTTCCAGGAAGAATTTTGTCCTATTATCCAATCTAAACCTCCCCTGGTGCAACTTGAGGCTGTTTTGTCTCACCCTGTCACTTGTAAATGGGGTGAAGAGCCCGACCCCCCTGGCTCCAAGCTCCTTTCAGGCAGTTCAGAGATCAGAAGGTCTCCCCTCAGCTCCTGTTCTCCAGCTGAACCCCCAGCTCCCTCAGCCTCTCCCATCACACTTGTGCTCCAGCCCCTTCCCCAGCTCCGTTCCCTTCCCTCAACTCGCTCCAGCACCTCAAGATCTTTCTTCTCATGAGGTGCCCCAAACTGACCCCAGGATTGGAGGTTTGGCCTCACCAGTGCCCAATCCAGGACAAAGGACAATCCTTTGTTTCCCCATTTATTAGGCAAACTAGGTACAAACCCCACTGGTTAGCCACGGGCTGTATGCACACTGTCATTACACCTTTAATTAAAACCTCTACTGCAACACCCACAGCACCCACACCACGGCCTCGGGTCCCTCCGCGTCCAGCCCACAGCGGGGCCGGGATCCTCGCAGCAGCCGCGCCAAATCCCACACCGGGTTTGGAACCAAAACCCCACAATTTCGGTTTCTTAACAAAAAGCCCCGCAGTGACATGCTTCAGGATGGGCACAGCGGCTTGGGTAAATATGCCTCACATGTGATTCCTGAAGCTTGCAGATCACTGACTGTGGTTTATTTTAATGCAACAATTAAAGAAGCCAGTGTGATGATAGGTAATTTCAATCACAAGCCATTAAAGTGTCCTGTAGATGAAAGAGACTGTTCTGCACCAACAACGGTGGATGTCAAACCTCAGCCACAGCAGCTGAATTGCTGCCAAATGGCTCAGTTTGGATCTTCGGATGCGAGTAGGTCCCTAGAAGATGAGTAGCTGTGTTGGCAAGCAGACGAGAGCAGCTGGCAAATTCTAAGCCTGCTTGCTTTCTTGTCCCATATCAGCAAATAATGAAGTGGTGAAAAACCAGTTCGTCTGAGCTCAGAGAATCTGCAGGAAATAAAAAGTTGTTGAAACTCTTAGCTAAATAAAATGAAATAGTCTCATGCTAAAAGTCTTTCTTGTTTCCTTTCACCCATGGAAATCATCTTAATAATTCCCAATCCATTAGCAGGACCAGAACATGACATCCCAAATTCCCATGATCCTATAATTTTACTTTCACAAGGAGCTACTGTTACCCACAAGTGACATCTTGGAATTATAACAGCTCTAACAAGTGTTAGCTCGATACACACTGGTTATTAAGAAAAGGCAAATTCAACACTGGGAATTATTAGAAAAGAACAAAACATTATTATGCCAAAACATGAATGAAGTGAAGGATTTACAGCAACGATTGTGTGTGCAGTTTTTCAATTCATGACACACCCACGGAAGGAAACATGAAAGAGAAATAGGCATGGAGAACTGCATTTTACTGCGAGGGTCTCTCTCTCCTGTGTATCTGTCCTCAACAACTACGACATTCCCTGAAGTAGAAGCTTGGAGCCACAACCGGAAAGCATATTATCACTTGAACATGCTTTCAGAAGCTGTGAGGGAACAAATAGCATAATGAGATTATGTAGATTACAAGTAGATAATCACCAGGTATGATGCACCTCTGTATTTTAAGGGAAATGGTTCTATAGCTCAGAAGAAATTCTGCCTAACATTCATTCCATCACACTAAAGCATCAACTCCACGTACCTTCAACAGCACCAGACGTCCAAGCAAACGGGAACAGCAGGTGCCTGCTTGGTAAAGGTGTAATACAAAAGTCATTACGCGAAAGAACCAAACAAGCCTGTTTTCCTCCTGCTCTTGCATCAGCAGGACAGGGCCTGTCTGGGAAGTTCTGCCTGGGGAATTTACATTCAGCACCTGTGCGTGCTCACCTACATTTGTGTGTTCACCTATGTGTGTGCTCATGTATGTGCATGTTCACCTATGTGTGTGCTCATGTATGTGCATGCTCACCCTGCAACTCACGTCGCAGTCACTCTGGGCTTCTGTGGGACGGCAGCACGAACCCAAGCGGGTCACAGGATCACAGGATCAATGTCCTGGGTTGGAAGGGACCCCCACGGATCACGGAGTCCAGCTGCTGTCCCTGCACAGGACAACCCCACAGTTCACACCGTGTCTGAGGGCAGATGAGCAGCTCAGCTCTGCAGCAGCACGCTCAGAGCTCCATCCATCTTCTGTGTATCTCATCCACAGGGTAACACCTACCAGCCGCCCTGAGACATTCATTTGTGAACTTTTATCTGTACAAAACCGTTCGATTTGCTGATAGATGGCAAATGGTGCTAACAAATAAATTACCTGCTGCCTGCCAAGAGAAATCGGTGGTGACCCAGGTCATCATGGAAACTGTAAGAGGTTTTCTTAAGGAATGATTAATTGAAAAACAATACTAAAGAGGCAATAAGTGCTATTATTAAATTCGTTCTGTTGCCATCATTAGGGGAGCCAGTTTTCCTGTTCTGTGCTAATTAGATCACTTAGCAGAAGCTTAGTAAGAGCAACATTAACCAAAGTGCATCTGGAGCATCCCAGGGACAGCCAGAGGGATTTCTGTGTACTCATTGCCTATGAAGTTTTAGAAACCCCTTAAACCAGTCATTCAAGTCTGCTCAAGATACATGGGTTTAATCCTTCCACTTCCTCTAGCAAAGAACAAAGCACTTCGTCAGGGAGCTTTCAACTGAGGCCAAATCAGCAAGTTTGACGTTTTTATTAGTGCAGTAATGCTGATCTTCCGCACCTCCTGCCAGGTGAGGCTTCCCCTCACACCGGGTTCTGCTCCCCAATGCCAGTGCATTTCAGTGCTGGTAAAAGATGAAACTTCAATCGTTTGCCCTTTTTCTGTTAACAGACACTATAGGTATAAAAAATATCTTGCTGGGCCAATATAACACCAACTTACACTATAATAAGTAATGTCCTTTCAGAAAAAATAGCTTCCTCTGACCTGTAATTCCTAGAATGACATCTGCCAGAGTAAGGCCACCCCTGGTCCACACTTTCCACGATTACCGCTACCTGAAGTTCGTAATCCTAGCAAAAAGGTCACCGTTTATCCCAGATTAAGTGCAGAATTAAGTGCTAGAAGCATGGTGCACTCAATATGATCGACTGTCTTGTACCATGTTGCCTTGGAGACCAGCAGACAAAAATCAGATCGATGACCCACAGCCCTCTTCCTCGGAGGAAAAAATCTCTCCTCTCTACCAGCTAGAGAATATTTCCCAAGAAAGCTCCAGACGGAAAGCTCAGGCCGTACCTGCAAATTCTCCTCTATCTTACCCAGAAATAAAAGACTGGGTGGGACTGAGTGACAGGAGTAGGTGCCACAGCAATGACATGATGCGCACGACACACCAGCCCAGCAAAGCAGCGGCACAGCCGCGCTCCAACCTCCCCTGCTCACACTCGGCCAGAGGAACAGCGGACAAAAGGCTGCTCCTTGTACCGGCCAGGCACCTGTACCGGCTGCTGCAAGGTCCCGGCTCAAGAAAGGGGGACACCCACAGCCTGACCACCTGCGTTCTTCCTGCCCAGTGACAGCGCTGGGAGCACAGTTTGCAGCTCAGTATTACCCCACGCAAACACCTCCACAAAGATGCAGTGACCTCTAATGTGCATTTAAAGGCGTCCAGGGGAGGTGCTCTAAGAGCAGCAAAGCAAACACCGCTGGAGAACGCACATACGATCGTCCTCAGGCTTATTTACAGTATTCAGCTGTGAAAAGCAATCACAAGAGTTAAACGAGTGGCCAACACAAGACATCCCTCAAAAAAAGGCATCTTTAAGTAGAGTGGCCTCAGCAGAGACCATCCCCGTGTTATCAGACAGACAGGGAAGTACATGAACCTAAGCAGGGACCGTTCCTCCCCAGCAGGACCTTTTCATTGTGGTCAAAAACTATATTGATCCTAAAGATACCATAACTTGCACATAGTGAGCCGAGCTAAGCGCCCTCTGGGTATCTGCTGCATGTCAAGTTGTCAAAGCATCTTTGTTTTCTCTCATTTGGAGCTGGGTTCAAGACAGGAGTCAAATCCAAGCAGTTGGTTGTTATTCTGTAATCTACAGAATAGTCCTCTCACTGGGGTTGTCATAGCGTACATGGAAAATATTTTTCAGTCATTAATTGTAGCTGGTGTCTATGTTTTGGTTTTTTTTTAAATCTATGGAAAGCAAACAGTCACATTAGGGAGAAATGAAGAGGAATAAATCTGGCTGATCATATTTCTATCAAATGACAGGAGACAAAAACATTCGCTTCAAAGTATTCATCCACAAGTATTTCCTCAACAACTGCAGAAGGGTATCAAGGAGATCCAACTGTAGAAGAGTTGAGTACTTACCTAGATAGACCACCCCCCATCATCACTTGCATCAAAGACCATCTTGAACCATACGTTGACAGTTACCTACTATTACAGTAGTGAGCAGGACGGATTTAAATATTCCAACTTCCCAAATCAAGAAATGAAATTAATCTGAAAATATTTTAATGTAGCAAGTTTGGCTATAGAACCAGTGCAACATAAAGAGGACGCCCATTGTATAACCAACTTTACTGCTTAATCTTAACAGAGTAAGCTACAGAGGCAACAGATTTACCACAAGTTATCTGGTTAAATTAAATATTGCAGGTAGGAACATGCTGTTGGTAATTGTGGCTTTACAGTACCAATGCTCAAGTTGGCTGAGTTAGTTTTACTGTAAGTAAAATGCACGTTTACAGAGAAACAAAATAATTTAGTATAGTACGCTGTATTCTGTTTCATGCTCAGTCACAATGATAACGTCTTTGACAGATAAACAATATTTCAGCATTATGTTAATAATGCCAAAACGTACAGGAATTTTAATGCCAAATTTACAACATAATACAGTGCTTAACAAACAGATTTCTCAGGTATGGTGGCCAAGTGAGAACGCTACACAGGACTGAGAAGCATCCAAGCACTACCCAGTGCACACAAAGTGAACCACGTCGACAGGAATGCTTTACCTTCTGATGGAATTATTGTTCTAGAAGTTTGTGCCCCAAACATAAGGCAACGTAAAACGAATGTTGAACCCTTGCCTCAAACATGAAGCAAAAGGAATACATGTTCTTTACAAACTTGAAGCAGTAAAACCACCTTAAGAACAGAAAAACATTGTGATCACTGGACAAAGATGACAGAGCTTGATTACTGTATTAGGTGAACTAGAATGGGAATGACATTGTAAACACATTTTAACCAAATTCGGTTAACGCATCTATTCTTAACTCAAGAATATTGGCATTTCAGCAAACAGTGATTTTTAAAGCTAAGGACACTACCAGGAGATTTTATTTTTGTTTAAAGCCAAAACTGATTTTAAAAAATCTGGAAGCTGGCAAATCATTTTTCGTTCCCGATCAGCCTTCATTAACTTCTCCAGTCCGTTCTTCAGCAAAATTTTCAAAACCCCTGTTTTTGTCTAATTCTGCCTCAACTTAAGTAGCTGGTAGCAAAGCTGAAGCAAACCCTATCAACATCTGAAAATCCTAACTCAGAGTGGTTTGGTTTTCCACTGCTGGGGATGAGATCAGACGGCTGGCATTGCTCTGCATGGAAAACACAACACCGAAGCACTCGTTTTTAACTTGAAAAGAAAATCTTCCTCAAAAACAAATAGGCTTTCTGAATATGCAAAGAAATACACAGGTCAATCAGATTTTAATTTGTCAATCACAGAAGTGTCCTCCGCATTCTTCCCCCCGCCCACCCTCCAAACTAACAGCATTGCCAAAGTGGCTGATGTGAAACTGATAGAATTAAATTCATTTACATGAAGTCTGGCTACAAAACAGAATGAAAAAGAAATATTATCCCTGCCGCATATATTTTTAATCTTTTTCCTGCATTGTGTAATGAAGTCACACAAGCATAAATGGGCTTGTGGGGTTTTTTTGTGTGTAGTACTTTTTTAAAGAGGCGTAAGAGCTGTGCAAGACAAAACTGAACAAACTTTTGTTTCACTTCAGAAAGATTTTATATTACCGACTCATTTCTCTTTGTAACTAAAGGTGATAAAAAATAAATCCACAGTAATTAAAAAAAAAAAAAACCAACAACCAACCAAACAATAAAAACACCTGTAGTCAAACTGCTTTTTCAAGTATGTTTCTCCCCTCAGGAAAGAATTGCATTAGCCATACTGCTGATTAAAGCCCCTGTCACAATCATTGGGATTCAGACCATAGGTCCAGATCTCCTGGAACTGGGCTCAGCTGGATCTCCAGCTGGGTTTACCCAAGGCTGGAAGCGGGGGGCCGAGGGGTACAAATGCCTGCGTTACACCGCTCCTCAGCTCCCCAATGCCAACACCACCCTCTCTCACAGCCCCATCGTGTCCCCGGGACAGGAGAAATGGCACAGGAATCACAAAGTGACCTCGGACAAGTGCCACTGTTCACTGATCGACCAGCTGCAAGATCTGACAAAGATGCACTTTGCAGACCTACAAAACCAGAGAATTTCGCCCCAAATATTTCTGCACAGCACAGCATCAAACACATCTTAGTATTTCATTCAGTCTGGAATTCACACCTCAAGCTACTGAGATTATGGAAGCCACTGAAAACTCAACGAGAGGGGTTCTACAAGGGTTGGTCCCAGCACTGAACACTTAATACGCATGAAAAATAAAAGGGGACAAACTTCCAAGTCACGATTAGTGATGGTGATAGGTTCAACTTTCTTCTCAAATTCACCTCCCATTAACGCAAGAGAAAAGTGCAACTTTGCAGCATGTTTGTTCACGTCAAGTTTTTCCTCCAGAACACATTTTGCAGTAACAAAATATGGTCTATAAAGTTGCAAAGTGCACAAGCTGAAGGCACAGAGTACAAACACATAGGAAAACAGATTTCAAAATACAAAATAACAAAAAAAAGAGCTAAAAGAAAAATCTGGAATTTAAAACTCCCTGACAGAAGATACATTTATATGGGACCAACTCTTTAAAGGTGACCATTTTTAAACTAATGAACAAATATTGCAAAATAACAAAATTTTATTCTTATTATTTAAGTAAAAGCTCCAGAAAATACCTTGAAGTTTAAAAACTAATACACTGACGTGTTAACTAGTTTTAAGAACGTCCTTAATATTAAGAAAAGAGTGCAAAAAGGATTCTTCCATTCTAACACTTTTGGAAGCTGCTGATTTCAGCTGCCCATTTCTACTTTGAAAGGATCGATTTTCAAGGTGCATTCCTCACAAAAATCACGGAACATGAACTTGTTGAGAGGCCAGACCAAAGAATCATGTCTTTCAAAGTCATCCCAATTGTAGCAGCAGCTGACATTTTATCGTATAAAGAAGTCCAAAACTCTTCTTTGAGGCATAGTTCGTGTCAGAGCTCGAGTATCAGCAGTTGCCAAAGGAGGCTCTGGATACCACCTGCGCTCCTCCAGTGTCTGTTCTGGTTAGGAAGAGAAGCTGATCCAGTATATTCACTATCTGTACCCCCTGGAGCTTGCACAGGCTGATGAGCCATCTGAAATTATAGAAAAAGTTCAAGAAATTCTCTCATATTAAGCTTCCACTTTAAGTCCTTTGTCCCCCTTTCCCCACCAACCCCCAAAACAGCACTGCCTGCAAAATGTTAACAGTGGAAACTGAAGTTGATATACCAGGTAAACATCCACCTATCCATTTCAGGTTGTAATAAGAATTCATCATAAAACTCTATGACATTTTATGGTAGGAAATAAAGCAAACATACTCAGCGGAAAGCACAGGAAGAAACTTGGTGGAAAGAATGCAATAAAATGAAGTTAACAACGGCACCAGAACAGATACTATTCCCCTGTCCCCAAGGCTAAATGACAATCAGGACCTTGTACTTAAGCCCTGACCTAGTATGTATGGGACTAGATTCTCTCCTGGACAAATATTTTATCAGCACAGGAGGCAGGACTTTGACTACCCCAAATTCAGGATGTCTGGAGTAGAGCAACTAACCAAGAATGGAAATATTCCTCCCTGTGTCCCTTCTCCCCACCCCCTCATCTATACTGGGGGAAACTAGGGGAGTAACAAAGTGAAGAACCTCACAGTTAAACATGCAGCAAGAGACTTCACCCACAAATGGAACAGAATTTCCCTGCTGCACGACTTGAGCATCTGCAGACAAACACTCAATACAGGTGGCTACCAGGTTGTATTAGACACATAATTGAGGGGTCCAAGCTGAAAAGCACGACCTCTCCAAACTGTCCCTCCTGCCAGCAGACAGAAACACGCATCACCAGCACTGATTTATTCCAGAGGTGGCCTGGCTCATCACTTCGTTACCTGTTACATGTATACTGACTTGGGACAACTACGTTCTTTTCCCTTAAGACCTCAGCTGTGTACTGAAGTGGAAGTATCTTGGCCTCGGTAGCTTGGATATCTTACTACCCTACAGGTGGCTGTGGGACTCCAGCACACTTAGCCAGGCTCTAGATCCAAGAAGATTGTATTTTCACTTGAAACGGTAAAGATTCCTTTGGCAGACTGAGCTATGCGTGGAGGGGCAGCCTCTGACACCTCAGCAGCCCCAGGAACCCAGAAGTCCACCAGGAGCTGTGTGCCCAAACCAGCGGGCACAGCAGGACGCGGGAGGGCAGGGAGATGCATACTCACTGTAAGTTAACTCCTCTCCAGCTCTCTTGCGCGACTGGTCACCTCTAGGAAAGAAGGGGAAGAAAAGTATTTTCACAATAATCTGTTCTAGCTGATGTCCCTGCTCCTTGCAGGGGGGGTTGGACTAGATGACCTTTAGAGGTCCCTTCCAACCCAAACCATTTTATGAGTCTATGATTTTAAAAAAGAGAAAACAACAGTGAAATACCTCAGCACAATCATCATCAACTTTTACAGACTTCTACAGAAACAAAATTTACAGACTTCTACAGAAACAAAATTCAAACGTAGTAGCAATAACACTTGACTGAGGGATTCTGGATTTATTAAAACAGAAATGTAAGCTAGATTTTACAGATGTAACTAGTTCATCCTTCTGTCAAAGACAGTAGGTTTGATCTTATAATTTTTTACAAAAGGAAGATGATGAAAATTGCTCATATGCAGAGCAGTCTTAAGTCATGCATAGAATTGTTTTCCTTAACTCAAACTCCTCAACCAAGCTTTAGAGAACTACATAAAGAACTTTGCACCTATCAATCTAAAAAGGTAAGATGCTCCTGAAAACCCAGCAATGAGACTCTAAGCAAATGTGGGCTGATAGCACTTCCTCTTCAAGCATAAGATTTAAATAAATAACTAAAGCTGTATAAACACTGGTTGACATCATTGCTCCTGAAAACTCAAAGTCAAATTCCCATCTATTTGGAAAACATTTTTTTCCTTTTATTCTTGTGCACGTAGGCTCTTAAAGCTGGTAAATCTTGCTGCTTCACAAGTTTCTCACTATGATAGATATGCTATTGAAACTGTCATATAAGTAAGAGAGATTCCAATATATTTTCATCACAGCGGTTATAATTTAACATTTATCTGCTGGAAATTGGTAGAACATTTTTTTCTCTAATAATATGAAGTGTTCTTCCTTGAAATGACTCAAAGTGATGGACCTGCTGTGTATGACTTGATTAAGGTCTTTCTCAAGAGAAATACTGCCAGGCAACTGGCTTGTGTTCCCACTTTCTGCAGCAAATAGTGTTTAATGGTGTTGACAACCTGACTATTTCAAGTAGAACCTGATGTGCCATCAGTGCTGCTGAAGACACCTCACTGTGCTGTGTTCCTCAAGGTTATTGTTGTAGGAAGTTCAGCAGCAAAGACATCACCATTTTTTGGCGCAATTATAGGAGAACAGGTGACATTTCACGCCAACCCAGAAGCGAAGAGCCTTCGTGCACTCCTTCGTAAAAGAGATAAACAACCCTTTTGTACATACATATACATACATATACACGTAGGAATAGAACCTCAGAACAATTCTGAAAAGGTTATAAATGAATACAACCCGTGTTCCTGAACGTAAGCAGAAGCACATTACTTCTTCAAACACATTTCAAGGAAAAATGCATTTCAAATACCACTTCAAAATGCCATGTAGCAAATTCTATCACCTGTACCTCAGTTTTCTTTTACCGCTGCCCTTTCCATGATGACAGACACTAACACATTCTATAACCTCCATGTTTACCAGGCTGCACTGACTCCCTGGCAGTAAAACCATATAAATGTGTTTTGCAAAACACATTCATCAGTTACGTCACTGTGAAGTTTTATTGTGCATTTTTATGTAATAAATTGAAAGCGAGCTAGATAGAAACAGCAGTTGCACCAAAGCATGGGTTAGGGTGGGATGATTTTCTAAATCTACAAGACATATCAAAACTCTCACATGTCCAATATCCAGAAGATCACATACTCAGAAAGCCGAAAAGAAGAAGAACTCTCAGAAATTAGACTTTGCAACCAATACGTGACACAGAAACCTTTGCTTTGTTCTTCCCTGTGTGACCTTCCTCAAGCCCTAATTTCTTTGTCCCCACAGGACAGAAACAGTTTCCTATGGTTTCGTATTATTTACAGTGCTAGAGAATTACTTTTCTGCATAAAACAGGAGTTGCTAAAATATATTCTGAAGATCCCATGACACTTTTAACATGAGGGCACCGCAGAGGCATCCAGCTTTTGCAATGGTCAGTGCCCTTCGTCTCCTTTCATACAGCACCAGCCAAAGAACTTCACAGCCAAGCTGACAAGCCTGCCTTATTTTCAGATACCGAGGGGAAAAATGTTCCTGAAACAAACTGATTTTGTGGATATGGATCACTACTACTCGAAACTTCATTTTTAATCCTCTACGAAGCATGAAACCAGTGAAATGCGGTTGTATGCTGAACTGTTACAAGCCACCTACAGAATTAATTAGATTGAAAATTAGACAAAACTAAAATGTTCCTTTTTTTTTGTTTCATTCTGTAAATTTCCTTCTTTTATCAGCATTATATACCTACTCGGTTTCAAACAAACAGTCTCAAACTTCTATTTCTTGGGCCAAATGCACCACTTTTCTCAGCCCAAGCTCTTACGGCTTTATTTTTAGTATCCTAACTCACACTAACCTATCAAACATTTTTTTGGCTCATCAGAAACCCTTACAAGGAACGAGTCTACAATACCATTTGCATTTAGGTCAGTAGTAGAGTTCTGACGCTCAGTAATTTACCAAGCTTTGAAGAGAGAAATGGTTACCTTCGCTGAAAACTACATTAATGTGCAATCCAGGAGTACATCTAACACTAAACATACACACATTTAGTGGGTGTTTAAACTAAAGGACCAGGTTTTCAGTGCTGCAGTTGCACAGATAATAGGAAGGATGATTTATCCTCTTCCCACAGAAAGGAACCTCTGGGGATCAGTTTCCCCACGCTTGGTCCCAGTGCTGTGCTTCCATCTAGGCAGTTAAACAAAGAGCGCGGAGCATCAGGCACAGCCCAGGATCAGCAACATCAAAATTAACATGATGAAAATTTTCCACTGTTGCTTCTACTGCTTGTTCTTCAATTCTGAGAAGAGAAATGTGTATTTAAAATAAACACCTTGACTGGATATGTAGCTCTGAAGGTGGAATAAGAAGAAGTCATCAAGTGACACTTTCAGAAGCAACATTAAATTAAAAAAAAAAAATAATCAGAAAATAAAAGGTCAAAGTAAAGGCTGAACAAGAGCATGATCATGCATTAGAAGCACAATGAAAACACAGGGTGGCATGAACTTTAAGCAATCTGTTACATGAAAATATTTGAAGACTTCCGATGATTTGCTCTTTGGTACCATCTGCCAGGTTGGTACTGCTCAAAATGTGTGGAAAATAAGGCCATATTTCAGATACTGAGCTGTGAAGGTTTTTCATTAACTCTTAAATGATTTTAAATGATTTCAGCACTGTCCAGCACAATTACTACTGAAGACTAATAATTATTACCTCGTAAATCCATTCTGCATAAGCTCTCTTTGAAGTTTCTGGTCTTGAGCAGCATATTCCTGAAGCTCAGATTCCACAGCAGGGGGTAGAATATTTGGGATGAATTTAGAAAATAAAGCTGGTGCCATCTGTACCCATTCTGTAAGAAGAGGGAGAGCAACAACAAAACATGTGGAACAGATCTTTTGTGAAAATTTTACTCTTTGACAGATGTAACTTTGCTCTATTTTGAATACATTTTAGGACGCCAAACAAAAAAACAAACAAAAAAACCCCACAACAACAAACCAAAACCATCCCCTAAACCCACAGAAACCAAACCTAAAGCAGAACAAATAATCAGACTGTCAAATGCTTAAACGTATATAAAGGAATTACTATTTTCTTTGGTCATTGACCTTGTGAGCAAATTGAAATTCAGTTCTTGCTGCAGCTCACAGGGGCTGCTGAGCCTCAGGACACTTTTGAGCAAGCTGATGATCAGCAAACCCACCTTGATAATCAGATCATTTGTAACACTTTAGTGTGGGAAGCTTGTTCACAAAACGTACACCTCTCTTCCCTGAGCCTTATTTCTAGAAAGCACAGTAATATCAACATATAACCCTGCTTCTCCATTACCCATTTCAAATGAATTAATGCAATTCTCTCACTGATCTTCCAAAGCTCAGATGAACACTTTTTAATGTTCACTATATAATTCTAAACTGTATTAGTTCAGCTTCAGGATAGAAATGGGATTTAATTTCACTACACTGAACACTGCCCTGCAGGAGCAAACCAGTTTACCTTAAAGCCGCTTCAAGGCTGATAAGAAATGCAGAAGACTGAGCAAAGGATGAAAATTGGGTTTATTGCAACTGTGTAAGAAGTTCTAAGAAAAACAAATACTCCACAAGTATTTCTGAAGCCAGACTTCCCAGAGGTTGTAGCAGTTATCTTAAACTTCATCTTTACTTGGAAAAAATAGGATGCTTCTAAATACATTCGCTAGGGCACACCACGGGCTTTTATCCAATTCCTACATATGGTCACCTGGTTGACGCCAGGCTTCAACAGCCTTTATTTCAATCAGCAAACTCACTAAATAATCATTACTAGTGTAAACGCGGTTTAAACAAAAAACAACGCACTACCCTCCCTCATCACAGAATCATTTTGGTTGGAAAAGACCTTCAAGATCATCAAGTCCAGCCATTAACCCAACACTTGGAATTCACAATGCGAAATACTGTGGTACGTATTTCGTGCCACTGCCGGATCATTATCGGTGAGGAAAGTATTTCAGGTTAAATCCACATGGGAAAACCAACACCCTGATGATGGCAGAGACAAAGTTTTACTCCTACCCAGCTGTGGGAAGCAGATACCACAACTGTAGGAACCAATTTTCATACTAAAAGATCTTACAGACAGAAGACAACTATTCAAAATCCAATTATGCCCACGATTGCAACCCAAACCAGTATCTGTCTTGTTGTGAAGTACACAGCAAGCCAGGCATCATCTGAAATGGCAAACTGGGAAATTACAAGTCCATCATCTACAATATCAAGCGTGGTACAAGAAAACCACCCTGAGCTGCTTTCAAAAGAATTATACCTATGTATACACCCTTCTTCCTTTGGTACCGAACAGTTTGTAAAACTTAAATTAGTATTGCCTTAACAATGATGCTAAGATGTTAATTTTGAAGTTGTAAAAATAATCCTTTGCTGACTAAAAGCACTTAATTCATGCATTTTGTAAATGGAGGGTGCACCACATGTCTGGCTTGTATACATGCTAAACATTGCACTAAAGCTTTTTTGTAAAGCGTTCCCATCCTCATTTCTATTTCTGTAAGTGGGGATTGGAAAGCCAAAGTCAATTGAAGCTCAGATACAATCCTCTCTTAGTCACATCAAGGTAAGAAGAAAGTACCAGTACTGTAAAAGAAAAGGACAGAAGTACCATTTATTTATGGATATTTTGAATATTTCCTGTTTCTTAAGTCTTTTCAAACACAGGCTAGAGCTCTACTCAGTTCTCTAAAATTTACAGAACTAAAGATTTCGGTACAAAATGGATTAAAACCTGCAACACCATTTTGCTCTCAAGATAACAGTTGTTGCAGAAGATGCTGCAGAAGAGCTTAAATTAAGCTCTTCCATGAAATAATACCGACCAAACAATGGCTTTATAGAAGGAAGTCATTCACCTCACGTCAAAGATCTGGCTGTTTGAAGTGCGACTCACAATATAAATTTCACCATTTCAATACTTCTAAACTTCTGCCATGTTTCAATGTGCATTACACAGACAGCGACTGCGTATATATTTACGAAAACATATCACAACCACGGTATGAGGGACTCCTAGAAAGATTCTGTCTTTTTTACCTGGTCGTAGTGTATACAGGCCTTTCACAATATTTGCCATGGTTGAAGGAGTTATTTGAAACGGCGTTGACTGAGCTTCCAAGAGTAAAGCTGAAATAAAATTAAGAGAATTAGCAGTTTTTCTAACCAAGAAATACAGGCTCTTACACATACGTTTGGGGATCAAAGAAATACAGTAGTTGTGCTTTTTCGTTATCCGACGTCCTCACAAAGGCAACAGCCAGCTATCTGTTTGGCAACCAAATGCTCAAGAGTAAAAAAACATCACCTTTAAATAGAAATACTCTGTTCAAATTCTGTACGATGAAAATGTTAAATAACTTATTTTTCACCTGTTTTCAGATCGGTAAATGGAGTTGAGGAAAAACCAACCAAGTGATGGCTCTAAGTATTCGGGTGCAGAACTGAAGTAACCGATTTATTTTCAGAAGCACTCTCATACTGGGCATGCTAAACACCTGGAGATCCGAAAATCCTCGCTTTACAGTTTTTAGCATCTTGCCCATAAAACTAAGGCTGGATTGAAATTCTACTAATGAAGCATAAGTAGTATAAAAAGAAAGTAAAAATCAAATAAGAAAAGTTGCTCTTTTAAACACAAGTGAACATTTCTATTTCATTTTTGCTATTTTCTGTAGTAAACATTGCAGTAATTGCATCTTCCTCTTGTGGAAAAACCTGGCAATAGCAGATTTACTGCTTATATTACAATATCCAGACCTTTAGCCTGCCTTGTATTTATCTGAGTTTTGTAAATCCATCTGAATTACAGAAACAAACAAAAAAATAAATCAATAAGGCTTAAAGCAACTGCTGCCTTTCAGTTTTTATGCTCCTACAAAGGAGCTGAGCAGTACACACACCGTTCTGTACCCACCATGCAGGGGAGAAATTGCTCTTACATGCTTTAGGTAGAATTGCATCTCTTGTGCTTACATTGTAGACTATGGTTTTTAATCTTTAAAGCTTCACCAGTTCGGTCTGCAGCATCTGCCGCTTCCATACTTGCCATAAAAAGAAAAATCTTTGGCAGCACGTTCTTCTCTTTGTGAAACCGTTTAAATGGCTCATGTAATAGGGAGATTAAAAAGAAAGTATTTTTTCTAATCTCCAAGTAATGAAAGTGGTTACATTTCACTGTTATAGATGAATTTATTTTACAAAGAACCATCTCGAAAGCGCTTGGTCCTTTCAGCTGAAGCCTTGAGGGGGTAAGAGCCTGTGATTTGTTTTGTAATAACATATTTACAGCCTCTTTCCTAAAGACTTTTTAAATAGCCCTCTTGGCAGCCAGGAAAGTTGCAAATCATAACATTTAAAAGGGGATGATGCTTTATAAGGAAGATATGCGGACAGTAATGCACAATCTATACAACATGTGTATTTACATACATATATTTAATTAGACTGTAGCTACTTCAGCATAAGCTTCACCAATAGATTTGTAAAGCATCCAAATGTCTTCTTCATATGTAGATACCAAATCATGTTCCAAAGCAACATATAACAAATTATTTAAAACAGAATAAGCCTAAAAATACTGATTTAAAGGTCACAACCTCCAGAAATAAGTCACTTGAAAATTTTAAGAGATGTGAAATAGTAATTCAATCAACACAGCTTCTTGATTTTATTCCTGATAAACTGAAAACTGTCTTCTGCAGTAGTATCCAAGTTATAGCTAGCAAGAGCCATTTGAAAATATTTCAGAAGCTACTTTATATAAATGTATACGTACAGGGCATATGTGGGAGAGAAAGCAGCTGTTCAGAGTCACTTTGGGGACAAACCCAAGTGTTAACAGAAGCTGCCCACAACTGCAGAACTAGAGGGCATCTGACTGCTTGGATCTCTCTGAGTAAGTGGAAAAATCACAGGTCACACCTATTCCATCTATGGATGAGACCTGAAATACAGCACCTGAGCACACAGACGTGTACTGTCGTCTTTCAATTTTTATTTTTTTAAATAACATAGGAGAAGTAGATGGCAGAGACAAAGAAAAACTTTATTTTATGGTATGTATGGATCAAAGACAAGAGGTGATGAGCACACCAGCCTGGCGGCCTGTGGTACTGGAGACACGCTGGGCGTGTGAGATGTGGTCCTTTGAGATAACATGAGATATATCTTTGAGATATATCTGCAAGATAAAGCAAGTAAAATAAGCAGCCACTCGTTTCTGTTCCAGGTTACTGACCACATCACCTGGCGTGAGAAAGGGATTTCATTAATAAATCAGTGGAAGAATTCACCTGAAGATGAATCCTACAGAAACATCTTCTTCATCACTTCATCACGGCTTCAGGAATTAACATTTATCTTTTTCTTCTGCAACTGCTTATACCACACGCGACAATGAAACCTTAAATCGCTCACTCCTGATTTACGGTCAATAAATACAAACATGATGGTATTATATTCAACAACAATGTAAGAAAGGATTTTCTGCTGCTCACTGAAGAAAGCTAAAAGAATAGACTATTCATTAAACCATACAGTATAAATTAATCCAGCCCACACCTTTTCCAAAAGCTATATATCAATAGCTGAAGGATGAATAGCATTGCTGGAGGATATGTATTTTCAGAATGATTTCCATAAGAATGACAGGACTCATCTCTCTGGATAGATCCAAGAAACCTCACTGGAGGTTTATAGACAAAGACGTGAACATATAAAAGACGTAAAACTCTTTCACACACAAATGTATCTTCAGTTTTGCAATGAAATCTACCCAGAATTTCAATCCTATATTACTTCTTGAGAGGTTCACTGCACCCAAAGGAACAGAAACAGCTGTGCCAGACACACTAAGTTACCTCTGTTGTTATATTACAATCTTACAAAACACCCCCAAATATTAAGGCTTTGGTTCTTGCTTTATTATAATAATTAATGAGACTCTACAACACAGCCGTTGCAAAGACTCTTTCTACCCCACAGCATTTACAAAGACAGATCAGGGTGAGGCAGAATTACACTAAACCTCAGGTGAATGACAGCGCTAATGACACTATGATACCATCTGACCACCTCGGTGTTCATGAACCAAGATGGCATTTTACAGACTAAGTAACCAATATGCAAAGAAGTTAATTAACCTGCAAATAGTTCTGAAAATAACTCACAGCAGAACTGAAGAAGAGACGCGTGGGTTCCCATGACGAAATGCTTCGAGTGCAAGAAGATACAAGATGCTTTGAAATATTGTCGAACGGAGGTAAGACAATACCCAGAATGGCCTCAGGACTTTTTCTGAGGAATGGTGGATGAACTACATTAAATAAACAAGGTATGAACCTGCAGCACTTCAGGTACTCTGCAGTAACCACGTTACTCCATTATTGCAGAATCACACTGAAGCAGCTTGTCCCTCGATGAAGGTTTAACTATTTAATAATGACACTGGGTACCTGGGGCAAGCTGCAGGACACCAGGAATTCCTGGAGCAGAGATGGTACCTTACCAGTTCAAACTCACTTGTTCAGAACTCAAGATTCACTGGCAAAAATCTAGAAGTTAGCTGTTCTAAAAATATTCCTATCACTCATTTCCAAATAGATTTCTTTTACTTAGCAAACATGTAATTTTTCTGGCAGAAGAGTGAAACTTGGGATATTAGTGCACGAGATTTTCTTTTCCTCCCTTTGCAGTAATGAAAGAGAACTTCAATGTAAAGTATTTTGACAAATCACACATAAGTATGGCTTCAGCAAATGTATTCAAAGTTGTAATTATTCAAGGATGCACTTAAAATTATACGTCGTATTCCCATTAAAAGCAACTCTAACAGCTTCCCCAGCTAAGCGTTACTCAGCTGTTGCTCTCCAGCCTCCAATAGAAGCAGAACTGATGGCTTAATGAAGCTAGAAAATAAAACAAATGTATTCTAGAGATCTTTATCCCACTGTACAAACTGTGCTCTCTAGTACTCAATTCCAATACGTATGCAATATTTACATTATTTTGCAGAATAACAACTTTGATATTTGCACAGGACTGGAGCCCTTACGCAACCGTACATGAGCTGCTGCTTTGTGTTGAGGTTTTGGGGGAGGTTGTTTGTTTTTTGGGGTTGGTTTTCTGTTGGTTTTGGTGTCTTTGTTTTAGTTGGTTTGTTTTTTGCTTTGGGGTTTTTGTCATTGTTGGGTTTTGGTTGTTGGTTTGGTTTCTGTTGTTGTTTTTTTTGTTCCTTTCTGTGCTTGTGTGTTTGTTGTTGTATTAACCTACTGCCTATTTTATTATTAAATTGGCCAATAAATCTTGATCACGTATTACCTTTTCATTACTTTAACCCAGGTACAATTTGTACGTGTTAACTATTGATCTAAAACTTCAAAAGCCTTTTCTATGAAAACCAACCTTCCCTCTGGCTTAACCCTCACATTTGCGGTTACATCAAATTTCTCATGATTCTGTTTTTTTATTTTCCTTTAAACAGACCTAAAAAAAAAATTTTAGCAACTTAAATTCGTCAAAAAATTGTAATGAATTAACTCACATTAGAAAAAAAACACAAAAGTCATCTTTATTATTAGGTGTTTGCCACTAGACCTTTAATAAAGCCATAGATTACTTTTAAAATATTCATTACATAGCCCAAAAGCTTTATGAAGTATCCAATAAAAATGCTGTGGAGTAAAAATTCCAAGACTTAATCACATGGAAAATATTCAGCGTTGTAACCCGAATAAATACGGAAAACAAAGCTATAAACGTAGAAATATGGACGTTTGGACTTCTATAACTGGAAAATAAGGTGATATTTTCATGTTCACAATTTCATGAAGGCTTATTGAAATGAGAACATTGTTCCTGTTTCTCTACCAAGGAGCCAGATTAAACATTACAGTCATTATCTGAGACTGTATTTTCCAATTAAAAAACTGCCTTACTTTGAGGTGCTGCAACTTAACACGAAACAAGAAAAATAAGAAAAACAACTACAACTGTTTAAAATAACGCAGCTCTTTAATGAAAAGTGCAGTTCAGTGACAACATTTGTGTGTAGATTAACTGCTCTTTAAAGAATAGAAGTGTATTCTAATATACTTGGTAACTCTACGGTTTCCAATATGGTTACAATACAATTACTTAGCCCTGCCAAACCCCCACAGGTTGGAAAAGACGCAGAATGCAGTGCAGCTGATTTTTTGTGACTACCGATATTTGGAATGAAGACAAGGAGGAAGGATATTGTTGTTTTAAGGTTGAATGGGAATTTGAAGTGGAGGTAATGGGATTAAACTATTTGCCTATGTAGATTAAGCCAGAAACTAAACACTGAACAGATTCACAATCCCCTAAATGCACAAAAATCTCTAAAACATACTTTTAGTGAATAACTTAACGATAAACACATCCCTTCCTTACATCTCTGAAAGGACCCTTTATGCTATAGAACCCTCTTGCCCCCCAGAAAGTTGGTATTTCAACAGCTTTATAGTTGGGAAGAAGTAAAATAGTTGTTTGTTGTAGATGAATGCTAACAGAAATCACCCCATTTTAGTCTGGCACAAACACACTGGAAGAGATCAGTATCTTGTCTTTGTGCTACGCTATCTTGCTTCATTTTGAAGACTCTCAGGAAGGAATCTTCTAATCTAAAGACAGATTGATTAAAAAACAGAGCGAGTCACTCTACAGGCAAATAATTCTACCTTTTTCTTCTTTAAGAAACCAACCATTTTATTTTTCTGTATCATCCTTAAAGCAAGAAACATGTCTTTATGAAGGTGGCAGAGTGAGGTTGTGCAGATTTTCTTCTCATACTTTTACCTCACAATGTGCAAAAATCAGTAAGCAGGGGGCTGAGTCACATCCAGTATATTACACAAGTCAAGCGTCTCAGCAACCGAACGGGACTTATTTTTGAAGATATTGCTTCTGCCATCACTGCAGTCACTCCGTGCCTCAAAGAAAAAGGAACAGGGATTTCAAATGCTTAAGGGTAGATTCTATATTCATGCCTTAGTTCAGATTAGAAATGTGCTTTTGAAGCAAATTCACTGATCATCCCCACTTACTGCTCCCTGGTTCCTATGACAGAGCTGCCTGAGATCATATTAACTTAATTCCTTTTGGGCAAGATTAAACCAGATGTGCTCAAACTCCTAACAGGCTTTCTGTCCACAGGACCAGACATTAGCAAGTGCGAGATAAAACTCTCCAAAATGCACGTAAAGGTGAACATCGAGTCCTCAACACCAACACGTAGGTGTCCCATACTCTCTAGATCTGCTCCCTTTCTACACCACACCACTTATTAATGTAGACGTAGCCTAAACCGTGCAAGGAAACCTTCAATGCTTGCAACAGGGCACATACCTTAAAAGATATAAACCCATGGTCATTGAACTTCTGCTGCACCAAAACTATAATGATGATATACACATTTTTTGCAAGGCCAGGACACTGGGTTACATGGACTTCCGAACCAACTCAGTACAGCCATTCAAGAACAATTTCATTTATGGATCTAACTGCTATTTCCTCATGAAGCATAATCATTAGATCTGACATGGAAACGAGAAGCACAAATTAAAATAACTTCTTGAATGTAAATCTAGAAGAGCAGCATAAAAAAAAAAAGGTGAAAAATAACTGAAAAGCTGAAAAATAAGTGTTTTCCTCCCTTTTCAGGGGATTTTCCTCTGTAGTTCGTGGGTCAAGGCAACGACAGCTTGCTTCTAATACGCAGATCATTTGAGACGTGTCAAAATGGAAGGGGAAAAAACAATGCCAACTACAGCAGGGAAAAAGACAAGAAGATGGATTGGATTGACTATCTCTGCCAAAGGCTGAGGCATGGGGAGTAAAGTAAAAACCCCAACATGGCAAAATACAGCCCGTGTTCTCTGTTGTAGCTGTGACCCTGGCATCAATCACAGTCTTTCTCTCAGCCTTCTGTGCTGCTCCTCTTCTCCTGGGCTGGGCACAAACAAAAGCTAAACATGGAAACACAGCCTCTCCTGCACAACACCAGGCAAACCTCTGCAAGGAAACCTCTAACGGTTATAATTTGGTTTATTCTCTGTAATTTTGTATTAAAATGGTACCTGCTGCAAGCATAAAGGACAACTGCACAACCTCATCGTCAGAAGTTGTCAGCAACCTTCGCCAGCTTTCCAGTCAACTTTTCTGGTACTTTTCACAAAGCACCAACGCAATGGAAACAGCTTTCCTGCCATCTTTATAAAGGAAAAGCTTTTCCAATGTAAACAGCCCTTCTATTAAGCTGTAATATACCTCCAAGAAAAACCTAAAAATTAAGAAAATGGAGCAGCAAGATTTCTTCAGCTGAATCCAAGTGACAAAACTGGGAAGAAATGAAGCTGCTATACGCAAAAATCTTTAGAGAAAAGTTTTTCCCAGTAACTCTAATTAGAAACTGTAAACATAATAAAATAGGTTATGATTCCTCCTCCAGACCTTTTACAATAATTTTTTTCTTGGAAAACCATGAGAAAAGCTGCTACTTTTGGTGAACACACACGATACGTTTTTGCACTGGCTTTTAGTTCTGAACTCACACAAACACCAACATAAAGAACTACATTCAATAATTACCTATGTGCTATTCGAATCTACGCACAGGGAACTGCTCTGTATCCTCATGTTTCAGTAGTTAATTCTGTAATTATCTGGATATATATAATGAACAAAAAACTAAGACAGCCAGCAGTCGACATCTAGTGCTTTAATCCTCAATAATAATTTTGGCTAAATTTCATGTGTTTTCAAGCCCATGTTCCAGTTCTGAAACAGTACATTTCAGGGAATTGCCTCATTCACAACCCGCATTATCACTTTGGATCCTGATAACAATCTTAAGAGCTGTGAAGTCCTAGGCCCTATTTATTCTATTGCATTTTCACCATGGTCTACGAGGTTTCCTTTTTCTCTGGATTAAAAGGACCTGTTTCTATGATCTATACCTGACAGAGTAGATCAAAGATGGGAACATGCAAACATCCATTCCAGCATGCTGTTAATAGTTTTTCTCTTCTGTTGCATTTAAAAGTGAGCTTGTTTTGGGCACTAAACTGCCGATAATCATTTTAAAAAAAGAACAGCAGTTACTTGCAAATACTCTCTGACACTGAATTTTACCCACTGCAAGTACTAGAAGTCGTTTCAGGAGCTGTTACACATTTTCATCACTGAAGACAGATAGATTTTGCAATAACTGCCATTCTTCTAGTCTGAAGAATAAACAGGGAGATTACAAACTGAGATTACAGCCCAAAAAACCCAGGTCTAACTTATCCCAACAGACAGTGGCTGCATAAACTAAGCAAACAAGTATTTCTGATTTTTACTGCTTATAAGCCACATCACGCAGAACTCCAGCAGGAACAGAGACACCATTCTCCCCTTCCTTAAGGACAAGGGATATTATCGGCATCTTCCCCCCACCATTTCTGAAGCTTCTTGTAAATAAGATGCTACATCTTTGCTTATTACTTTGCTAATTATTCAGTTAAGTAGTTCTGCACATAGCAACTGCTCACAAGCCACTTAATACAGCAGTGTTATCGGCAACAGCCAGATTTGGCTTTGTAAGGAAAATAATCAGGTGATATTCACTTAGGTCAAATATATCCACTTTAATTTGAAGAGCATTGACTGGATAGATACGTGCAAGTGTAAAAGCGCTTCACAAACACAACCGTGTTCGTGGATCTGTGTATTATCAAGTAAATACCTTAAAAATTATAAGTGCTCGGAAGCGCTCTAGATAGTAGAGCTGCTTTTGTACCAGGAGTTAATTTTGCATCTTTGTGCCTTTGACCGCGCAGCGCAGGGACCAGGGCAGACACAGCCAGAGGGACTCTGAGCCAGATCAAACGCTAAGGAAGAGATCTGCGCTGCACCGCTCTTCTTCCTTTTTTCCCCATTGTTCGAAGCTGAGAAGGAACTTCTTCTGAAATCAGATGAACCTGAAATGTACTTACAGCCCTTCCTGAACACAACTTCAAATGGAAACACCAGCTTCCAGGCTCTAATAGAATGGTAAGATACTACAAACAAAACCCCTTCATACGAAAAGCATAGCAACAAATTTCAAGAGCAAGAGATGTTATCCCAGTCTAGATCACAAAATGATTAAACTGATTTTGTTGTTTCTTTTTAAAATAGAGTGAAGACATGCTGCTACTCACTGAAGTGGCAGCTGCAGCATCTCTTTGAAAAACAGCCCCAGGATTCCATTTCTCTCTACAGACCACAATTTCACTGACTTTAATTGCCTACGCATACCCACTCAAAACCTTCTTTTTTCCCCCCTCATAATAAAAAACCCACTTCTCTGTTGAACCAAATCTGTATCAAGTATCAGTAAACAGTACCAAATTCTGCAAACGACACTGGCAAGTAAAGTAATTAACAAACACTGACTTACATCTTACTTTTATAGGGCCCTTATGCTTCTAAAAATGAATGTAATAGTCTTAGCTATTATGGTCTGAATTTCAGCAAGCTAGAAGAACAGCTGAGAATACAACACGAAAACTTTTTCAGCACCTCTACAATATAGCATATGCTTTGTGTCTTCAAATATCTCCCAGGAATCCATTAGCAAGTTTAGAATTTCATTTAGGCATACTTTAACTCAATTTAAAGATCCTATTATACAAGATTTAACCAAGTGAGATCACAGTTAGGAGTTTATACACGTCAGTATATATTATCTTATATACAGCAACACAGTGGGTGACAGCTTTTTTTTAAAATTTTATTTTCCAATGTTCTCTTCTATTTTTACTTCCGCAGCTAACACAGAGCTGGGGAGATGGCCCGTCATCACAGGTCTTTTCCTTTCAATGGTTCATCTGCAATTTCTATTAGATTCTCATATTATCATCCAGAGAAAACGAATTACATAGCAACACACATCTCGCATTACTTACGTTATAAAAATCTGACCACTGTTGCTTTTGCTTTGTCATTGGAAAGAAAAAAAAAATCATCACATTAATGCTTTAATTGCCTGAAAAATGCATACACTTGAAATTCAATGTATTTCCTTCTAAGGCAATATCAGCTGAATTTTCCATGATCCTGTTGTAGCAATCATCTTACCAGATTTCATGATACCATTAAACCTCTTTGGCACGAAATAAAACATCAGGTTCATGGGTGAGGGTTCCCCATTGTCCTGCTATTTCCAAGGTGATCTGATCTGCTACGTGGCTAAAAGCTCTTCTTAGGGAGTCTTTTCCAAAGGGCAAGGACAAGATGGCAGCAGAGCTGGTGACCTCCCATCATTCTAGGGTACCGGGCTCCCTGAGCTCAGGGTAGTCACCCTGTTCACCCACCCTTCTCCCAGACACCACCCCACAGTCACCCTAAAAAACACTGGCTGGGGTTGGAAGGGACCTCTGGAGATCCCCCAGTCCAACCCAGCTGCTAACGCAGGGTCACCAGAGCAGATCACACAGGGTCGTGTCCAGGCGGGTTTGAATGTCTGCAGAGAAGGAGACTCCACAGCCTCTCTGGGCAGCCTGGGCCAGGCTCGGTCACCTCACAGCAAAGAAGTTTCTCCTCATATTCAGACGGAACCTCCTGTGCTTCAGTCTGTGGCCATTGCCCCTCATCCTGTCACTGGGCACCACTGAACAGAGTCTGCTCCATCCTCTGACACCCACCCTGGAGAGATTTATAAACACTGATGAGATCCCTCTCAGCTTCTCTTCTCCAGGCTGAACAGCCCCAGCTCTCTCAGTCCTCATAAGAGAGGTGCTCCAGACCCCTTATCATCTTCATAGCCTGGGCATCACTACCCAAGTACTTTAATCATCCATCATTTGGTCTCCATTTAGCACACAGAGAGCAATTTCTTCAGGGAGCAGAGGAGGGGAGCAGCTGTTCCAGATGGACACAGACACCATGGCAGGGCTGGGTTACACATAGGAGTGCACCAGGCTCAACGCTCAACTCACCAGTTACACAAAGCACCTACACCTGCAATCCTCCCAGCAGGCTGGTCAACCGCTCAGCACTACACAAACTCATCCAAATTGAACTCTGATTATCTCTGCCTTGGCTAATGGCCCCCTTGGGGAGCTCAGCAGCCCAGCACCACGTCCCTCTGCTCATGCAAACACACGCTGGCGGTGGCAGCAAACTGGAGTTACTCACAGGAGCACTGAACGGGATCACTCAGAGTATGTTCCATTTGCATTAACCCGTTACCTTAACGGAGTGACTCCTGTAGCATTATGCAGTTCACTGGCTAAGCAGGGAGTACTCGAGTGCATCGTGACAATAACCTCAGCAGCGTCACAATTCTTTGACCACACCACATGCTTAATGATACCTGTCAGTATTTTGATAATGAAGTTAAAGAGTAATAGCATATGCAACAGGAAAATGAAACATTTGTTATGACATAAACACAGGTGATAAGGGAAAATATATATTCATTCCCCCAGATACTCAAGAGAACTGTGACTTCGTATAAAACCGTATTTTTGAAAAAACAGGTCGACGTGTGCCACACTTCTTCATGTGAATGCCTCAAAAAGGAATATGTATTTACGTTCAATAACCATTTGCTATTTTCTCCCTATTTGCCGTAGATTTCTGCAATACATGAAAGCACTGCGGTTTTCCAGACTCCCATTATAAGAAAAACTCAAGAGGTTTACTTACGCATTAGGTTGTAAATGTGCTTTTCTGCAACGTGTTCCGTAAACAGCTTTATAAGGTCATCTTTTAAGTCTCTGTTAAGCTTGGTTTCTATGTAAAATTTATTCTGGAAAATAACACAGAAGTTTTCAAGTTTGTTTCTCATAACAGCAAATACAGTAAAGTTACTTTTTGCCTGAATGAAAATAGTTCAAAACGTTAAATCTGTAGAATATTTGAGGTTGGTAACTGCATTTATACTACATAGCACATTCCTGTACAGCCAAAAAACATGTATTTAAAAATCAAGAATCCATGTGGTGCCACTGGTAACAAACCTACTTACGAACAGGCAACTTACACACAGACATGTATCATTATTTTTTTCCTATATCTATAGATATATCTCCATATCAATCCAGGCTGGGGAGTTTTAGAAAAAACACTTTCCTTTAGAACTTTATAAACACTCTAACACCAAAATAGGGCTGTATATCATAAAACTTTTTTACCAATATCTAAAAGTGATGAAGCCATTACAATAGGTATGTTACAATAACCTATCACCAGTACAGCTATCCACTCCTGTGGTTCATCGACAGTCTCAGAGGATGGCTACTCAGAATGAATCAGCTCTGGACACAAGTGATATACAAAAATCTATACAAAACTGAACTATGTTAAAATTTCTAAGATTCAATTATCTTTATCCAGTCAGCACTAATAATAAATTCACCTCTGCAGCCCTCAAAGGAAATTCTATTAATGAGTTCCTTGAGGACCTCTATACCTAATGTACTATTTGGTGTTATTCCTCAGTTCCCAGCCTGCAATTAATAGTAAGTTTTCTTGCCTGTATTTTATTCATAGGTGGGTTTTAAATGCTGGGGGGGAAAAAAATACTTGTTTCAAGATAAATCTCCTGTCATTACAACACTAACATGGAAGTAGAACTAAATTCATATGGATGACTTGTGTAAAAGAGTTAAACAGAGACAGTAATACAAAATCAACTTAATCAAAAATAACGAGCTGGAACACTTACCTGATAGATTTACTAGAGGAAGGGATATCTTAAGGGAAAAATGTTTTTCCACACTTTAAATCAAGTTGTTCTCCTGTTTGCTAACACATTTAACGTAATTGGAACAAACCCTCACAACACTATTAGAGCAACCTTATTTTTTTGTGAAACTCATTCTCTTGGTCATTACCAAAACCATACACATACCATAATAAACTGCCTATGCAGAAACTACTTAAATCTCCATGGCAAGCATTCAGCAGCAGTTATTTACCTTTAACAAAAACTGAACCTGTGGGAACAAAGACAATCCAAGGGCTGAATACTCGCCCCATCGAAGTTCAGGTTTGTTGCAGCGATGGACAGCAACCTTAGAAAGGGTTGGTTGTTTTTTAATTTAGTAAATTTAGTCCCCTCTCTGAAGCAACCCTACCTGTAGAGGTTTTGTCAAGGGCTATTACTTATTTCTTTCACCTGCACCTGTGCTTTGAACAGAGACCGAGGGAAAGGCTCTGCAGACAGAATAACTTGCCTTATAAGAAACAGATTCACTCCATCTGCGGTATTCTTGGTCAATGGTGAATTCGCAGCAACTGAAGACACACATCTTTTAGGAAGCATTAAGCACCCTACTACAGTCTTTCAGAGCTAACGTCCCAAACCATTTCCACCTGGAGCTCCTGAGCACACAACCAGTGCAAAACACAGGGGTGACCAGAGCATCTCGGCTCAAATCCACTGACCTGAACCAAATCTGATTCTTAGGAGCTGACAGAGGAGATGCACCCAGCTAAGGAAATAACCCACTCTGTTCCTTTCCCAGCCTCGAGACCTTCTTACATTAAAAGCAGCTGCCAACGATGTGCAAACCCTGATTCTCCCTTTTGTTCAAGCGTTGGAATGTCTATACCTTAAGTTTCATAACTAGAAAAGCAACAAAAACCCCCAGCGGTTTCAAACACAAGAGTTACAACACAGTACTTAGAACAACTGTAAAATACTCTTCACACTTGCTCACTTGAAAGCGACTTTCCAAAAAGATTCCACACCTGCATGAATCTAAATAGACAATGAAAAATCATCTAACGTAAGTATTAATACTTCATTTCCAATCTGGACTGCTGAAAACAGACAACAGAAGCACCTTCGCCATTCTTGTTATCGGAAAAACAGTAAGATTTTCTGTGTAAGATCTCACTACCGAGTCTGTACCAGCATTTCTTGAAAAGCTTGTGAGTCAGCTGAGGGAGTCTCTGACAGGTAAAAGGTAAGCAGATAGCGATACCTGAGAAAGGCAGAAATGATATAAGCACTTCTACAAACCACCATATCATAAAGCAATCTGGCAAACATTAAGACATAAATGAGTTAACATCATTATGATGAGAGCAATAAATACTTGAAAGAGAAAAAACTGTATATGAGTGATTATTATCTCATTCATGTATTTTTGTGTATACAAACACACATAAAATGCCCTCTAGCTTATAAGCAATGAAGTACAACACCAGCCAGTAAGAATAGCAATATTTTAGAGGCAATGGGGAAAAAACCTCTTAACTACCCTAAAACCACAGAGCTCACAAATGTTAGGCTCATTTCATGCCACAAGACAACAGATTCAGCCACATCTCAAAGTATCACTAACAACTGAGAACCTATTATAAAAAAGTACATCATCTAAATGATTATTTTAATTTTTCTTGAAGTGGAAATACGATTTTTATTCATTCATGTGTGCTGCATACTGTGACGTACAGTCTGTAAGCATCCAGAATAACCTCACCTAGATTTACAAAGCAAACTAGGAATCATTCTTAGGAATGATTAGACTCACTGTGTGCCTAGCTGACTTCTAAATTGCTTCATCTGCAGTTATATCCTGGAACTTTTGAAGGAGCTTAAACCCACGGAATTTTGAAGGGATAAAAGTGCTTTGGGCCTCCAAGCCTTCTTGAAAAGTCCACGGCAAGAGACTGAAAAAATCCATCATCATGTCAGCCCTCTCACCTTTCCTGTATTCCCACACAAGAAAATGGTTTGGTACATATGAGGAAAAAGAATACAAGTGCTGCTGTTGATAACAGAACATACAGGACTAAGCCCAAGGCAACGCCTTTTTTGGACACCAAGGGACACGAACATGAGCCAGTTGTACACAAAACCTTTAGGTTCTCCTTGGCTTCCCAGATTTTTAAATATTTACACACGTTCAAAGTTTTTCTAAGCAGCAATATAATTATCCTTTCAGAACAAAGTTTATTAGTGCAACTTAACAGCCTCGGAAACTCCTGATTTAAGCAATCACATCACCGCCAAAAAAAGAAAGAGCTGCCATCTCTGATAAAAACGCAGAGTTCAACAACTTAGTCCTCTTCACTTAATATATTGGAAGTATCTATTAAAGTAACTGCAAAGCTGTAATTTATACTGTAGAATAATTAGGCTTTCACCTCTTGCAATTGTTTTTTAATTGTATTTTCTTGTCTAAATAAAGGAAACTGCTGCTGCTGCATGAAAAAAACCTCAATCAGATGCTACAATGTAAAACTACAAGAGTGACTGTAAATAAAAGTACTTGCAAATGCATGCAGAAAAAAAAGAGAGGAAAATATTTTTCATCCTGACTTCTCTATCTTCCACATCATGCACAACGCTGGTTAATAAATTATTTCAGAAAAAAAGTATGAGGCTTAATTTGACATTAGCCTTCAAACCAGCGATATAGCTGAGCCAAATCAGCACCGCGTTTGGCAGCAAGAGGAGCTGACACGTAAGCCACCATCTATTCAGTCAATTAAATGAGAAAGTGTTCGCAGGAGCAGAGTTTTAGTGCCTGAACAAATCACTGGTCACGCTTTAAAGCAGCTTTCCCTTTAAAATGATAGAGTACTTTCACTTCTCTTTGTTCTCAAATTAAAAAAAAAAACAAAAACACAAAAACCCCACCTATTTAAGTATTTATTTTACAGGTCTGCTCATTAACCAGTTTTTCTACAGTCACATATGAGTTAGACTCAAACTCCAAACAAGAAACACTGGGATACAGAGCACTCCTCATTTGAACATACAAACATCGCATCACAACTCTGGACAAAGGAAGATAGGGAAATCTATTCAGCAATTATACCTTCTCTGTTCATACCGACAAAGCTTATAACGATAAAACCCGTCTGTTTATACATCTATCATGAACGTTTTTCTATGTTAGTTAGTGCAGGCTTAATTGTCAAAGATAGATTTGGACCTTTGCGATGGAAGAACTTCTGAGATAGATCTGAGCATTTAATAAAAGTACACACCTGAACAGTTTATCTCCATTTGTAAATGGATATTAAATTATGAGCCTGCTTAACCACCTGCCTGCAATAAACCAGTTGGGAACACACAGCTGAAGAACGGCCAGCATCTAAAGAGAGCTGAGTGCAATAGGGAGGAAAAAGCCTTCCTGTTTTTTAATACAACCAATCTATGTGGTGACACTGCTGAAAGACTGCAGCAAATTACCTGGTTTCAGGTACATTCACTGAAACGCAGGAGATTCTTCTAGAAGATACTGTTCCCAAACTCCGGGAAGCTACTAATGAGTATGATTTTGAAGACTATGAGATTTATTTAAATATTTAAATATTTTTTTTTCTTTAAAAAATAAAGTTTGTTTCACAACAGGTATTTCCTTTTTTTTTAAATCTCTAAGTGATGCCAATGCAAGGATGGTTTCTGGGAGAAGAGCAAATTTCAAGTTCATTTATTAGCATGAAAACAAAACAAACCCACAAACAATACATTCTTAGCACTTTAACCAAAATGATGCAAATTAGCAACTTCAGAGGTATAGAAGACTTCATAAATTACAAAATCAGCACAAAAACCCCGGAGGAATTTAAAAGACCCATAGATGAGGTTGTTAGGAACATGATTTAGAGGTGAACTCAGCAGTGCTGGGTTAATGGTCGGACTCCATGATCTTAAACGTCTTTTCCAAGCAACATGATTCTATGATTCTATTATACTCTCTTTGTAACTACCAAGCCAACATATAACAAGCCAATAAACTATCCCTGTTCATACATAATGACCTAATTGTTTGGGATGGCTTTTTTCCAATCAAAATAGAAACCATTCGCCCCCATTCCCAGGAAAGAAATATTAGGGCAGAAACCAATTGCAAAACTCCATATTTAAAAGCACGGCTCCTCCTTCCTCTCCCAATACAACATGATCAGTACTGTTACACAGGTAGCAAAACCAGGCATGAATCATTAAGTTCTACAAATTAAAAACCATTACAGCCGCATTTTATACTTTGCACTTTCAGTCAGGATCTTGTGTACCGTCATACTTTATTTGAAAAGAATTTTCTAAAACTTACCATATATATGAAAAGAGGCACAATGCTCTGCAATGCTCCCATATACTGTCCAAGAGCTACGTTAAATCTTTCAATATACAGATCTGGAGGGCTGGCCTGCAAAAAACCGTAAAAGTCAGGTTGTAATTTGAACAAGAGAAAGATCTGGAACAGCATGGGCTATGCTTTCACAGCAAACTCAAAAAACTACCAAGTATTTGATCCACTAAATCCACACAAAGCAAGCCACAAATCATTCCAGAGTTTCTGCTATAACTCCCTCCAGCAAAACCAGTTTTCTTCAGTAGCTGGTTTTTGCTAAGGACTATATGTCAGCACCCAACAAAAGGACCATTGGACAAGAAACACAGAATGCCTGTCGCAAACTATCTCAGGGGGTAACTGCTCCAGTTTCTACTGTTCATATACATATACACACCTATACACACCCAAAGTGTTGCTTGTTAATGAAAAAGCAAAACTTCTCTTCCCTTGCTCCACTTTCCTCTCTGACAGCGCCAAGTCAGAAGAGGATGGGGAATGCGGCAGCGACTGGGACCTTGCAAGAAAACAAGCTCGAAGGTTTCTCTAAAGCCAAAGCGTCTGTGGGATGAGAAAATCTCAAGCCCAGCTGCACCTCGACCACTTTATTGGAACTTAAACCCCATATCTTTACGAAGCAGATTTTTCAGCCTTTGTACGGGACATTCACCAGGGGCCCTAAGAGAACTGTTAGAATTTATGTTGACTTTTTGATCTATTAAGTAGTCTGAATTTATAAAAGTGGTTCTTTTTTCCTTTAAACTAGCTTATTTTGCCTCCCTCCTTAATATGCTTAATGAGCACATGAGTAATTTTCACAGCAAACACCAGTACAGAGCAGACAGAAAGGAAAGTGAAACTGGCAAAGGAATAAAGAGTGTTACTCTATTCATATGCTGTTGCCAAAGGTTATATACGGTTATTCATCACTCTGATCATAAGTTTTTAATCTTATTGCAGATGAAGTTCTCAGGGGTGGCCAAACAAATTCTAGTTCAAAATGCCAACAACGTATAAAAGTGGCTATCAACTCTAAGAACTCCCTTTCATATATAGCTACATACATAATTTGTTGCAAATAACATGCAATGAAATCTGCATTTCTAAGCATTATGTATTCCTGCTTTGCTCCCTTTTAACCTCAACTTTAAATATGGTTATACTCTCTGATTTGTAAAGACTTTGAATATAGCTTCTAAGATTAAAGAAAAAAGGAAAATTGTGCTTCAAAAAACACATCAGACAAAAGAAGACCCTCGCCTGACACAGGGCACTGCTCTTCTCTCACTGACAGTTTGCAATTTTTTTTTAATTAAAAAATAATTTAAAAAAAGAGACCGAAGTTGTCCAGACAGTACGTGACTTAATCCCACATACAGACTATAGGCAATGGCATGCAAACCTCCACAACCTTGACAATCAAACTCTCCTCAATTACTGACTTGTAAACTGACAACCCAAGCCAACAAGAAATCAATACTACTGTTTTCACAGCTCATCTATGAAATATCATTATCTGTGTGGGGAAAAGAACCATCTGTTTTCTGTTCATTAGGACATTACCATACGGCTGCTTAAAACCGCCACACCGAAATCAGCTACTTGCTTGAGCATTGGAACTTTCTCCACCTCTCTGCATCCACATTAATAAGACAATAACTGGAGTGGGACTTGCTTTATATAAACTACATGGATGTTACAAAGCAAAAAGCAGTGCATGATATCAAATTCATGATTAAATAGATGTTGCTAAGATTCTTCTATTAAATAGCCATCATTAGAGTAAAACTTGCACTTAAAATTTTTATTTATTCAGCTGTAGCTATTACACAAAAACCGAAAGAAACTGCTTAGGCTGACATTTTTCACTCTCTGTCTTAGTGCAGAAAAGATAACCCATATATTCAGCTACTTTAATTATGGGGGAAGGGCAGAATTAAGCATAACGCTTCCTACAACCCCCCTTAGAAAACACTAAGTCTTTAAAAACCACTCCTATCTTACCCAAGTGATTTATTACAGAAGCTATTCAAAGAAATAAAAATATAGTGCTAGCTTAACATTTTCTGGGAAGGAAGAGAATCCTTCGTTCCTTCAGTCCCCATCCTGAATCCTACAGAACTGTCAATTCAGTTTGTGGGGTTTTTTTGTGGGTTTGGGTCTTCTTTGGTTTTTAAGACACCTTATATGGGGAGACAACTTAAATCCTGTCCTACATTTGCTGTCATCTACCACTCAGAGGGTGAAGAACAGTTTTCCGGTAGCAACTATCAGAGCATCTGCCCACAGGAGCACTGAACGTTTGGTCAGGTTTCTCAAATAATGATGCAGCTCCTCAACATCTCCAGATTGGTTTTGAACCAACTACTTCTTAGCATAAAATATGATGGCTGCTGTTAAAAGCTAATGTTAAGAACATCATTTAATCTCCTTACACACCATAGCGGACAGCTCAGCACCAAGAGAAATGAGAAGTAACAAGAAAGACATTTGGGAAAGGATGATGCGTAAGACAGACATCTTCAAACAAAACAAGCAATTAGAGACCCAGTATGCTAAATTACCCTTATTTGAAATCTAATATCTAGGCATTTCAATGAGCTTGTGGGCAAGAAACTGTATACATTAAGATGTGGGTTTTTTCCAGTTTGAATATTATCCTTTGACTGCACATAAGAATGAAACCAGAAGACGCTGCTGGCTCAAGACAACTCAGAAACGCCTCAGAAGAAACAGTGACAACAGTTCTTTGCTTGAGGAACACGAAGTAATCTGTTTATGAATAGTCATCTGGCACAATCAGCAATATATTCAGTAAAGCTTACATTCCTATGTTGAATGGGCAGTGTCATTTTCCTGGGAACACGCTCGCTGCCAAAACACCAGCACAGATACTGCGGCATCTCTCCCACGCCTGCCAAGCGAAAAGGGAGAAAGGCTCCGACCACGCAAATTAACCTGTTATTCACGTAAGTGGTCTGAAACTTTTAAACCAGTTTTTGTTCTTTCTCAAGAAAATCTCATTTGTTTACTTTGCCTTGCAGACAATTTATGCGATGCCCAGGTCTACCTCACTAGACAAGGGGATCATTAAAACCTTTTATAAAAACCAGACATCATGCCAAAGTACAATTCCTTCCAAGACTGACTGTGCCTTCCTAGTCAAGTCTGCACTCAAAACTGTTCAAAGCTGCACAGCATTGTAACATACTCTCATATAATCGTCTTAGGGCAGGGTAGATGTAGGCCATGATTCCATTTCCATTTTTCAAGTTCGTAAAACAAAAAAGATACTGTATCTAAGGACCATCAAAACTGTGTTTAATAGTAAGATCTATTTAGAACCTTTCCATCTAGTCAATACATATTCATTTGTGCCATATTTAAGTATATCTTGCTGTAATCACATCAGGGTCTGCAGCACCCAGCAGAGTGGCAAGGAACTAAAAACGACTGCAGGAACCCAAGCCTTTTCAAAAAGCTGCATGCAAGGATGCTTTTCTCAGGTTAGCTTCCTCATGACAATGTCATTTTTAATGGCAATTCTGGCAATATGGTGACCCTTACCTGTACCTCAGCTCAAAAGCCATCTTTTCGATGTCCACACATGCAGATGCACACGCTTCTAACACTTCTGGTTTCTGCTGTCTGAGTTCTAACACTGAGCATTCATTTATCTGATTCAATTCAGTGTGATTCACAGCATTATAGGCTTATTTCACACACAATAAAGCAACCTTCCCCCAGCAGAACTGAAGGATGATTGTTCTTTCCCTTTTAAATATTATGGACCCGATAAAAGGCCACTCTGAGTCTCCCCTTTAAGCAACAACCTGTCAGTATTACCAGATTGTGCAGCTAACCCAAATGGACTTTAACGCTAGTGATTTAATGTATTTAGTAAGAAAAGTTAGCAAAATGCAGGTTCTCAATTTTCATTTCCCACCTCTATTTCTGATCTTTTCTATAGGCAGAACACAGAGGAAGCAGATTTGTTTTCCACCTGAGCGTTCGAGAACGTACTGCAGCTATGGAAATTATTTCAGGGAATCAACTCATTTCAAATTAACAAGAGCTAATTGGAGTGCTATTTCTATGCTACAAGAGATGAGACAGGAGTTGTGAAGACTGCTCGCTATTTCTCATTTGGCTGGCAAGTTGAACAATGCCCACACAAACAGTGTCATAACAATGGGCTTCTTCATGTAAATGCACTAAAATAACCTTGCCTCCCATAAGTACATTGCTAATGAAGTTATTATTAGAATTTAGTAATCTGATTTAATAAGTTTACACAAAAAACAGCCATAGATTATGATGTCAAAAGTTCTACTTTATAGATGGGCATAACTGTTCAATTACAATATATCACTATATAAAGGTCATACAATCATCAGTGCAGCTTGGAAGGAAAGCAAAATATATCTATAAAACAATCTGCAGTAAAATTACCTTAAAGTATAAATATCAAGAACTGTTATGAGGTGGTACCCAGCCCGTAACTCTGTCCACAGTCAGAAGTTCGGATTCCCCAGTCCCTCAAAGCACTACTTGGATGTATTTTTATATCACTTTGACTATACACAAATCTCACAAGGCAAACATGACAAAGCCACTTAAACTTCACACTTTTATTCCTGCAATCAGTGGAATACACTGTTCGTTACGCTGTTTCTAAAAGACAAATAAGGAAGTTCAGAAACTAATCCAAAGTCTGGATCTGTATTTATGAGATTGATGTTTCAGAAAGAGCTGGGACAGGCAACAACAAGCTCCTCACCACTGGATGGTAAAACTCTGTATAATCGGAAGGTAAAAATGAGACAGGCAAAAAGGAAAAGGCAAGGAAGGAACAGGTTGTCCACAGATATTGCTGACAGATTTTTAAGAACAGATGGCAACAGACAGTGATGTGAGACAAGGCACTCAGTTCCAGAGATTTGGAAGCCCTCAAAATAGCAGGATGGCTTTTACACCTGACTCTAATGCATATTCTTCCACGGAAACAATAGGTGAGAAGGTATTTTCACACACCGCACCAACTGGTTGGAGAGCTGATGAGACAGAAGGCTGAGAAATTGTAAGGATTAATAAGAGGCAGCAAAGCTTTCTGGCAAGAGCCTAAATCTGCAGGGCCTGGGGGCCAACAGTAACCATGCAAATTATCTACCAACACCAGCCACTGCTCACTTCGGTCATGTTCATTATAAAAAAAATATATATCGTTCCTAATAAACAAAAAAATTACACACATGCATACATATCTCAAGACATAACAGGGGAGAAAAAAGCCCAAACCTCCCGGAGTGTTGAAGAGCCTACGTACGCTATCAGCAACTGGCTCCAAATTTAATCCAGTGCTTTTAGACAGATGGAATTTTAGCAAGAAATTCTGGCGGTTTAGCTCTACCATTTCTGCTTGATTTAAAATAGAAACGATGTAAGCAAACCGGTGTTTATTTACTCAGAGAAAGATTGATTCTCACTTATTAACTTCAGTGAACAAAAAAATTACATACAGCCAGTGAATTCAGCTGTTTCTGGTCAAGGCAAAAATAAAAATCCCACAACAACAAACACACAAACAAACAACAATAGATCCCTTTTTCTCTTTTCTCTAAATAAAAACAGGGTACAAAATGACAACTGTTTTTCAGCTCCCAGTTATTTCCTTAAGGATTTAATGAGATTATTCTAACAAAAATGAAAATATTTCACTGCACCTGCACAAAAGAGCTACTTCTGACATGGGCCAGCTCAATGCCTCAGCGCACTTTGATTGCCAGCACTTAAAGGGCTTTCCAAGGTCTTTTGCTGAAGAGATACGTAATGGGCAGAGTACTCGATGTTAAATTACATTCTCAGAATGCATAAGAATAACGTAAGTCAGAAACACTAGTGCCTAATGCAAATACAGTTTTAGTCATTTTAAAAAGAGATGTATTTAAGTTGAAAGCATATGCTGTGTATCCACCCTACCTCATACATCTGAATGACTCGGCGCTCACCCACAAAACCAGCTCTCATTATTTTAAACCACAACATACTGGGCTATGTCCATCACCAATAAACTGTTTCCAAATAAAGCACCTTGGAAAAATCATCTGTACACTACAGGCTTCACAGACCTCAAGACAACAGGAAACATGTTCATTTGCATTTTCTGCGGCCACCCATTATTTTTTTTGTTAAGCACAAAAAAAACCCCAAAATTCTGATCAACTCAAGAACTAGGGAAATTTAATTCTCAATTCCTGGAAGCTCCACATGGCAAAACCCAGTCTCTCTAATGCAGAGAAACTGGTCAGACATCAATTGCACGAAAGGAAGGCAACCCTTGCTCAGTCTTTCCATAACTAAAACAGCCTGAAGAGAGGATCAGTTACTTACACATAGCAAGGAGGAGCTAGAAATGTCTTGGGCTGTAGGAGGCCGGTATCAAAGAGCTGATGGTCTGACAACAAGAAATTCATCTCATCTCAACGCAGTGCTACTCTGCAGGCAACATTCCCTGCTTTTCACCCAACGTCCAACACGCAGAGAATACATCACCCCACTCAAACTTTGATAATGCCTCTGCCATCACTGAAAATGATTCATTTTGGTGAAAACCTGTGAAGCAGATCTTCAGGAGAGCACGTGGTGACAAACACCAAGGCCACACAAGGTGCCTGGCAGTCTGGAAGAGCAGAAGTCAGGCAGGGGATGAGCAGGGAGCGCGATCGACCCTGTGCGACCACGGGGCTGCGGCAGCACCCGAGATATTGGCTGAGGCCAGCCCAGGGCTAAGCACACAGCGGAACAATAACAAGAATATAGGGCATTTCTGCAGTGAACGCCTTGCAGAAAGAAGACAAACTGAAATAAGGAGTTTGCAAGAGTGAGTCTGACTGGTCCCCCAAGATGCTCCCATTTTTACTGTTTGGTATCTGACAGTTTTATTACTTTTGCTGTTGATGAGAGGTTCTTGTAGGAAACAGCTTGCTCTGGCATGTTGGTTACATGCAGATAATTCTGCTAACCACTTGCCATTAAAGTGCTGCACTTCTACGGAAAGAAGTTGCTTGGCTCATCCAGAATAAGACATCACATTTGTCTGCCATTTCAGTTTTCCTGATCATCTGCTTTCTCACACAAACCAACATTCCTGCTTAGATTGAGCTACATTTGCATCTCTGCATATAGAAAAAGAAAAAAATGATCGTGCATCAAGTTACACCTTGCCAATTAAACAGAACTCCACAATTAGATTAAATATTGTTGGCAGGTGGAATGAGCTTATGCCAGAGAAAGCAAAACACCAAATATTGTCCATTAAAAGGATTTGCATAGACATATATATATACATATTTATTGTTTGCTTGCGTGAACCAGAAACTTCCAAGCGCCTGACATTTAGAAAGTAATTTGTTGTTGCTCAGGTAAAGATCTAGCACTGCATTTTCAACATAAAACCCAAGTGACTGAGTGTCACCAAAATACATTAATATCAGAGAAGTATCAGGATAATAAAATATATTGTAGTAAAATAATTTCTTAACAGTAAATTTCACAACCCCCAGCTAAAACAGTTTCTTTGCAGGACAATTTTCTAAGGCAGACAGGTTTTACTTCAAGCAGCATAAAAAGATGGATTTACCATCCAAAGCCAAAGTGATGTTCACGTCAGACAAAACTCACGTAATACATTCAAAGATGGTATCGTGTTATATCACAGTCCTCTCGCCTCCTGCCACAAGGTGTGTCTAACCTACGTAAGGAAACTTTTGCAAGACAAAGATTGCATTAAATAGTTGTCTCAATTATTCTTTCAACAGCTGATGTTGAGAAGGCAGCCTTGGTTTTAGGCAGAAGGATTTAATGCACAGATGTGCTCAGAAGCAGCTGCCTCAGTCAGTTTCGGAACTTCAGAGGAAACAACCAAGGGCAACCACAGAGCAGAGAATTTTGGGGTATTGTCAAATTCACAGCACGGTAATGCAGTACACTACCACGGGATGTATCAGAGGAACTGGCCAAACCTGTACAGCTGCAGTGATTCGCAGTTCTCACAAGCAGAAGAAAAATGCACAGGCTGCACCAGCTCAGCAGAATCACGGGGAGGCTTTACTCTAAACACTACGTCCATCTACTCTGACCGATTTCTACAGAACAGTGAGGCTGGCATTCCACGAGGAATAAAGAAACTGTAAAAGAGAAACGAAGCAAAGAACATAGCTCACGATGACCAAGATATTTTATAGTCAAAGAATGCCCCAAAGATTGTGCCCATTAAATGCAGGGTGGTTATTTTTCTTTATAAGGAAAGCAAGATTGAAAGATTGAAATGAGAAGGACATCAGAGCAATCACAGTGATACATATTTTGATGGGAATGAATGTTCAGCCAGAAGTACCTGATGCAGTTAAAAGTAATAAGACTGCTTTTGACTGACAGAAATGAGTTATCAATTGTCAGAAGCACTGAAGGAGCTGCTGTAGTTTAGGGTTCCTTTGTATTGGGCATCTCTACTTGATGCAGTGCAAGTCAGTACAGAACTCAAACATCAGTTATGGAAGTGACAAAAGCTGTAGGGAAATAAAAACAGTGTTGCTGCTACAGCAATGACAATTTCAAAAACATGTCTGGAGATTCTAGCCTAAAAGGAATTTTCAACAGGGAACACACAAGAAATAAACATGGATGCACAAATAAGAAGCAGAGAAGGACAGGGATATACAAACTATATTAGGACTGCTGTAAACCACTGACATCTAGAGATAGGCAAGAAAAATGCAGAATAAACTGTAGCACAGAACTTTCATAGGCAATCATTCCCGATTTATACTTCACAATTCATTTGTAATTCACTTCAACTTTTTCCTTTAGATTTTCCCTTTTGTGCTGCTTGTGATACACAAGGACCATCAACAGTTTATATAGATTAACACAGCAACGGCAGACATCCGTGTCATGTGCTCAGATCAGGTTTGACTGAAGCATTTACATCCCAGATTATACTGGTAGGATTCTATAGTATACATTCAAGTTCAGCCACTGCTCTCCAGGTGGTTCAGACCTCCAAGGCCAGTCAGTGCCATGCAATCAGATCCAGCAGACAGGATTCTGACAGGCAGTTAGCGAAGAAAGCAGTCCACAATTTAGCAAGCAGGTCTAAATCAGTCTTAATTGCAACCCCCTCCATGGGCCATCTACATGCTGCTCTGATATAATCACAGAACCCAGGAAAGACAGAATTAGATTGTGCAGCTTCTTACCTGCAGCTCCTTTGAGACTCTCTCTAAGTGGTTAGTTATCTTTTTTATTAGGTCACTATACATCTGTTCCGAATGCTGCTGGCATACACACTTATACACACAACTGCAGAAACAAATATAGGAACAAACAATGAACTCACAACAGTTTGCAATGAAGGGTAACAGACTTCAAAATACTTTGTTCAAGTCTCAGTTTAGAGGAAAACAGAGTTAATTGAATGACTGTTGAATTTTTAAATACAGCCCTAAGCTTGGAATGAGCTCCAACAAACTTTTAAGTCTCCCCTGGAGCCCCAGCATGTCCATCCCGATCCCATTCCCCCTCCCTGACCTCACTTGAACTCACAAAGAGTTCTCTTAACAGCGCAGGATAATTCTGTCAACAGCACACTCCTAATTCTGCCTTTTGTCTCTCCTACGTGAACGAAGTCTTCATTAAAATAAGCAGGTTTAATCACTATATGTGCATTCTAGAGCAAAACCCCTTTTAAAAGAAGGGCAACGGTGACAAGCAGTCATAGAAGTTGCACCAAAACTGTGCTAGCATTTAAAAAAACCAAAACAAAACCACACAGCAAAAGTTCTAAAATTAAAAATCACAGACCCAAGCGTGTTACCCCATCCCTTGTAACTTAAATTCTAAGAAAACCCTGCATTTTCAGAACAAACAAAGATGCAGAGAAAGAGCAATAAAACTTTAATTCTACATTCCATGGCTTAGCTGTATTAACTCCGGTCTTCAGTGTTACCTTTGTTTTTTAAGAACATTTTATTGCTCTCATACTGCAATACAACATATCTGCAAAATAAGGCTATGTATTGAAAACATATTTACTACAGTTGCAAAACAAATACATATTTCACTTTCAGCAAATAGGTACGTTAAGGTAGTATCATCATCAGGACTAACACCATCATCTGTACCAAGCAACTTTTAATTCTCTTGAGTGTTTTCATTCTTGGAAGTCAGCATTTTGAAAACTATATGCCAAAAATGTACAATGGCAAACAAACTGCAAAGATGGAATAAAATCAACTACAGACTATGGGCTGTTGGAATTTTCTAATGCAAGTGAGAGGCTGGGCACCAAGTCCAAGCCTTCTGGGGCCAAGACAGCGCTCTCATTCAACTACTGCCACCCCCTAAGTCTTCCATAGGAAGGTTTTACAAGTCAAGTTTCTAGTTATTCCCTTTGACAACTTCAAAAGCCCCCAAAACACAGCGTTCATCCCTATGCAAGGTCTGCTCATTAGGCAGACCATGTTATTTCTTAAAAACCAAAAGGCATCGCATACTTTTCCTACTATTATAGTTTAAAAATAATTGAGCATCTGTAGTCTGGTATTATTTGGATAATAATAGCCAAAGTCATCCTGTTCCTTTCACATGAAGTCTACCAATAGCAGATCCCATTGTTGAACGAGCAAAAGACATTTTGGTATGATTAAGTAACAGCAAAAATATCAATTTAATTTGGATCAAAGAATGAAACACTGATAAGAAAAGCCAGACGGACTTTTGTGATCTCTCACAAACCAGTCAGCTAGGTAACAAGGGCAAACAGCCCTATCTGTGTTTGCTTCATAAGTAACTAGTACACATCCACTTCAACGAGTTTGCAATGACTTCACTTGCAATGATGTAACTGAACTGAATTTTAAAGTACACATCTGCTTAATATTACATGCAATATTTCTGCAACGCATTCTGTAGCCGAACACCAATCTCGGTAGGCCCATGCAGAGTGTGTTTACACTTTATCTGAACACTTCTAAATAGAAGTTCCCTCCCCTTTTTCAGATCCTGTTTTCAGTTCCTGATTGCGGGCTGATTCTCTGCATCATCCTTGCCCTGCTGTTACCCAAAAGAAGCCGGCAGCTTGTTAGTCATAACCAAAGACCGAAGGAAAAGGAAGACCCAAGCAGGACACTACAAGGTAAGCACTGATGGAAAGCGATGAAGATCTGAGGTCTTTAAGTCGTCCTGAAGAACAGAGATCTAACCGCATTGTGCCTGAGATGCAGCTGTAACGGGTGTCAGAAATACAACCGTTCACATTTTCCTTGTCTCAAACTTCCCTTCACATCTCTCTGTCAATACATTTAACCTTTGTGATAGGCAGTGACTATGCACAGGCAGGCTTTGGACTCAAAGATGAAAACAGTCACTAATCACACTTCAAAGCCTTACAAGTAACTGATCCATAGTAAATACCTGCATGCACACCTTTGAAATTATCTCCTAGCTTTCTCTGCTGTGGGGCAGACACCTACAGTTCCCACTGATCATGTTAAATACAGTAGTTTGGGTATCTAATAATATATATTGAGTCTGCACTATGAAAAGCTTGATTCCTTTAGTCAGCACAGAGACGATCAAAAAGATCACTGTGTTTTCAGCTGTTTCACTGTAAAAAAAAAAAATATAAAAGACATGTAGCTGTTTGAACCACTTCAAAAAAAACCACCCCATTTTCAGGCTAAAGAACTAGCCTAGGGAAGCAGAGAGGATCTAAACCTCAAGTCTGCTGCAGATTTTCCGCAATAGTCCAAGCAAGCATCATCATTACATTTAAGAAAAAAGCAGTTTTTCTTCCCTATGTTGTCTAGATTATAAGTCAAGCAAAGGGATACCCACTGAAATAAAATAAAGTTAAAAAACCATCCTCTGATCCTGTGTCAGAGTGATTACATTTATAGACATAATTTTTAAAAGAAAACTTAAAAAACTGACATGCCGGCTTTACCAGTAACACTAACCTACATATAATCTTTCGTTTTGGTGAAATACATGCAACAGACATCTGTGCATCATTACAACACTGCATCAAGTGTCACCCCCATGTATCAGGGTTATCTACCAGAAACGTAAACCCCATTATGCCTTTATTATTAAACCTTTTGAGAAGCAAAAAGATGGCAAAGATAAGCTGCAGTTATCTGAAAACCACAACTAGGTACAGATCTTCTGTAGGTATTAAAGCATTAATTTTGCACACTACTCTTTACCAGTGATGACTGTGGGGAGACGTTGGCTTAACTCTTCCTGCCTGCTGTTTGCACATCGGGGATTTCAAGTGAGGAAAAGGATTTTGATCACTTACACTAAAGCTGCAAAATGTGTCTCAATTCAAATTTACCATCTCAATTATTGGTACACAAGCTGATGTTAGAGTCCTGATAACACCAATTCCAAAATTTTGGAGAGGAAAGACGGGATTTATCAGAGTTTTTAACTGGAGTTAAGAGGGCAGACTAAACCCCTGCTGTACTTGGGTCTGCTTCCCTAATCCTGAGTTTCAAACTGGAGAGATAAAGTGGATAAGAGCAAGTGGGCAGGAGACAGAGCTGAAAGTGTCTAAAACCAGCAATCGGTGACCGAGCTGCCAGTGCTGTTCCATGGAGCGCAACGCTGCGGTAACAACACCTCAGACAGAGGCGCTACTGGCTGTGCTGCTGGCAAGGGCAGCAGTTTTAACGGCATCTTGGCCAGTAAGTGCAGCAGCAGCCACCCAGTTTCCATCCTATTTACCAACACCCTGGATACTTGTCACCTACAGAACAAAAATCTCCATTTTAGTCAATCTCTGAAGAAACTGCCAGGTCTCTAAAGCACTCGGCATTTCGGTTTGGTGTGATTTTGAAGCAAGTCTCCCCCTGCCATCCCCACTACTGTGCAGTGGCTTGGTCTGCAGAGCAGTTCTGGTGTGTGACCTGATCCTTTTTAAAGCAAACCAAACTGTAGCTCCAGGCCAGGCACAAATCACACATTATCCAGACAAGAAGGAAGATACAAAGGACTGAACTCTGTGTCTGCCCTTCAGAGAGCCTCTAACTGCACAACCAGCGGGGTGGCTGGGCTGGGGGAAATCAGCCTAAATCTACCTGATGTAAAAACATGGAAATGACAGTTTATACAGATGGACCTTGGCACCCATTGCTTCTGTTCTGCACCTCTATTGCACCAAGGTGGTTCCTATCAGACACAACAAAGAAGCCTTTTGCAACATTAAATAAAATGCCAACCATGCCAGCCTCTTCTTCTGCTTTGAGGAAAGAGATGTCAAGACTTCAACACATTTCTTAATATACTACACAAACCAACTGTGGCGGAGTTTACTTTAATGTTAATGTTTTCAGCACTTATGCATTTTAATTCTTTAGCGTTTTTTCTTGTTAACATGGAGTGTCAAGATATGCATCTCTTATTCCATTCCAACCATTTAAACAATATTGTACTTCACATAACATGCCCACTTTCCTCGTAAATACAAAATAAGCCATATGCACAGGCTGCAAGATAACACAAGCATTTAACTTTAAAGAAAAAGTAACTTAGTGCTTAAAAGATTTCCTTACCTGTATATTTGTTCATAGGAGATAGGGATGTAGTCACCAGGACTCTGAGTTAAAAGCTGATCTATGGCACTGTCCAACTTTGGCCAATATGTGCTCTTATAGTCTTCAATGGTTATAACATTCATTACTACAAGAAGAAAACAAAACTACATTTAGTAACATTAGCAAAGAGATTAGAAGCAAGTGAATGCTCTGCCATTTCTTATCATATTGATAAGCTGGCCAAAAAACCTGGGAACAGTTCACTCCTGCTAAGATAAATTCCTCTGAAACTAAAGCCCAGACTTGAATTTGTACCTTTTTATTCACAGAAAATAAAATCGGAAGACCTGTCAAATCATTGCTTAGATATTTCTTAGGGGCCCAAGTAACTGGGAAAAACAAACTCCTGGGAGTTGTGGTGTGAGGATACAATAATAATTTAAAATAAAATAGTTCGGTAATTAGTTCAGATTAATAAATTACATAACTATGTAAGAGTCCATAATCAACAGCTAACACCAGGTCCTCACATGCAGAAGAGCTGTGGTCAAGACTGGTAGTTTTTGGAAACTCTGTCCCAGAAGATGCATTAATTTGATGAGCCTCAGATGGGATGAGCAGCTCCCTTGGCTAAAAGCTGCAATTCCCTCTGCCCCTTCAATTCCAGTCAGGCTCCCAGGCAACAGTTTTTGATCCGTATTACAGTTGCCCCTTTCATAGGCACGATGATAATCATTTTCCAGATAAGAACCAACACAAGGAAGAAAAGGAGGTATTTAAATTATCGTTGCCCATCACTCCCTGATTTTCCTCCTGAGCCTCCCAACCACATCCTCTTGCACAAGCCACTCTGTGCCTCGGCTGCATTTCAAATACAGCTAGATTCACTGCTGGGTTTCGGGAGCAAGGTTTCCAAAATGCTATTTTCACAAAGGGTTGAAAGGAGCTGGGTAAAGTCACTTTTGGCAGCGTTACGAAGCACAGCCCTAGGGAAATACAGGCAAAAGTTAACAGTATCACAAGAAAAGTATAAAAAGAACATGGAATAAATAGAGGTGTGAGACAAGACAGTGTTTGAACACTATCTGTAACAGCAGGAGTTACAGATTCCTGTTGTGCCTCTTTTTAGGGTATTTCATCTGTCTCGCAATGACTTGAGTCCTCACCCCTCACAGAGCACAGGCTCTGGGCAGATATTCTCAGGAGCAGCTTCCACGTAGTAATTTTACTACTTGTGCTTACACCCAGCAACAACATTCGAGCATTTGTATTTCACTTTTGCCCCAAAAAACGTGGGTCTCCACAGAAGTGCTCTGCTCCACAGAAAACATTCAACCTAAGTCAGCAAAAATATTAGACCAAGTCCTGATTTCAATGTACAATCACACCCACATCTGCGTTAACATATTGAATGAGTTGTGTTCGTTTGAAAGAAAATAGTCTAAGTAAGAATTGGGAACATTGCAATATAATTTTTTAACAGGCTGTTGAGATTTTTTTTGTATGTTTGTTTGTTTTTACAATACAGCAAAAGAAGCAGCAGCCAGGCAGGGCTGCCCATCAGAAATGCCACATGGGTAAAGGACAAAATGCTTTTACAAACAGCCCTGGGAGACCTGCATAGGAAACATGGGTGAGTAACATTCTAGAAAAGCTTCATTTTTATTCAAAATACTCTTACAAGTATTGTTTCATTTGATTTCCACACTTCAGTTCTGACACTAAGCCAACCACAATATTTTTATAGTTAAGAGTCCGAATACTACACACTGAACCACCACTGTTTTCATTCTTCTTCATCCGGAAAACAAATTAAATTTTTAATAACTGTCACAAGTTAGCAATGTCCTTTTTTTTCTGGCAGCACTTACACACAAAATGCAAAGGATGAGTTAAAGTAGCACCTTCTAATGACAAACTCTTCAAGAACAACCTCAAGACCAGGAAGGAATCACACAAATCCTTAAAAAGAAAAGCCAGATTGCCCTTTTAGAAACTTTTTTTTTCCCTCCATCTTTTTAGGATGTCATTCTTAAATGTTTATCCCTATACTAAGTATTCAAGATTTGAAAGGGTTTGCCCAACAGCCTCCGTTTCCAAATCACAAGGACAGGGTGATACTAAAAGATGACTTGCATTTCGCTGACATTTACTGAATTTCTGGGAAGTGACACAGACATTTAGAAACCAAGCTGGCCAGAATGCAGAATTTTATCCAACTACAGCAAGTTTGGGGTGGGGCTGGGAGAGAAATCAGCCTGATCAAATGGAAAGGAAGCCAGGATTTTCCAGAGAATTATAAGAGACTTCACAAGTAAAGGTTGAGAAGCAACAGCTGCTTCTCCATATACAGAAAAGTTCAAAAGAAAAACTGCTTAAGTCAAATGCAGCAGTGAAACCATGTAAGTGAAAAAGACTACGCATGAGCTTCATATCCTAACCTAGATATTTCAGTATCATAGCCAGAACTGAAACATAGCCTGCTCCTTGCTACCTAATTCTTTGATATCAACTTCAATCAGAAGAATGGCAAAAAGCACTAAGATTTAAAAAAAAAAAAAGTTCAAGAGTAGGTACACATCCCCCACAAAACTGATAAAAACTTATGAACACACTTAGCTCAAAAAGATGTCGGAACAGTAATAGGCATAGGATGTGAAGAATAGAAAAATATTTTTAAAAATTTAAAAAGTGATAGTGTTGGTGTTGTTATTTAGACGAGACAACCTGAAAAACTGCTCAAAAAGCTGACTACGTTCACCTATAAAAAACATCCTTCTTTTAAAACTATAGCTAAACAAGCAGGAGACAGAGCAGAACAGATAACCCAACCTGTTGACAAATAAGCAGACATAAGCCTGACAATGGTCTGCCATTTATTCTGACCATGAAAAAAAAAAAAATCAAAGCAAGCAGCTAGGCATCTTTCAGCAGCTTTATTTCATCTCAGAGAGTGACATATACGAAGTTTTACTGCTTAATTAGCAATGCACCCTACCACCCTAAAATATTTTGTCAAAGTGTACAAACTCCTCAAGCAGATGCCCAAGACTGATGTTCAGACTTGCAGCTATTGCTGTGCCTCTGCGCTTTGCTTTTTCTCAACCCTCAACGTGTTTACAGAACAGATTTTGTCACATCCCCTGCCCGACAGATCCTTGCATACATTAGCAATTTTCATCAGTCTGCCCTGTAGTTGCTTTCAAGTCTATTTTTATTACGTGTTTCTCAGTCTGTGTTCAGACTGGTTGGTAAAAGCAGTGTTAAAACTTTTTCTTCATTTACTTGCCTACGCAGCAAAGCACAAACGCTGCACTGAACTGCATTATGCAACAGGGTAGCCAAGGAATTTAATGGATACGCCAACGCTCGCAGCCACATGTGCCCAACCTAAATGAGACTGGGGTTAAATACAGTTATAATCGCCTTGCCTGAAAAAGAATTTAAAAAAAAGTAAATACCCCAAGAGGGAAAACTTCATTTTCTCCACAATTCAGGTGTACTGCAATTACTAGTATGGAAAAGTTTTCCTTAAAGTATTATATACTCTTCTTTTCTCCCTTATGGCCTTTGAAAAATATTTTTCATTAATATTTTTTATACATTGATAACTATGCTTGAAGCTGATCAACTGTAAATAAAGGTTTAGTTATAAGTTTACCAAAACATGGAAAATTTTCTCAAGGTGCTTTAACTGGAGAAAAACTCTTAAACGAACTATACATTATTATATCCGATTTTAGTTCTCAGTCTCGCCAAAACCTCAAGGAGGAAGAACTGGATTTGTCCCTTTAGAAAAATTTTAAAGGATATACACATCTAGTCTTCTTACTCCATTATTCTGCCAGCTGAATTAGACCAAAAAAAAACCCACCAGGCACTTTGGTCTGCAGCTACGAACATGAACAAAAGCAACACGTTGCAAATAATTATGTACTGGAACACAAGCATCTGGATTTTTGCTTTGGAGGAAATAATCAGGAGGGAAGGACCTATCTGAATGCTCCAATTTATCATGGGATTGTGGGGAACTGTACAACACCCACATTTTTGAAGGTCACCTGCAGGATAACCTAAGACTGAGTCTCTGCATCACACAGCAAGGCAGCGCGAGTCCTGCTCATTCAGCCACCAGTTCTTCATGCAGCAGAGAACAAACAACTCTCCTGTCAAGCTTAAGAGGGACAATCAGCTTCTCTACACATGTTCCGCAGTTGCTAAGACAGAGCAGGCAGGAGGGGATCAAACACACACCATCTCCCCCTTTTCACTGTATGTTCATGTCGAAAATGCCCTTTCTCCCCTTTCCTACACATGAAAATTAAAGAGAGGAGATTAAAGGATCCTCTGTCAGAGCCAGGATGAGAACAGGCAGGATCCCACCTCACCCCCTGTACTTTCTCAGTCCCTAATACTTCACTGGACTTGTTCAGTTCATAGAATCATTTAGGTTGGAAAAGACCTTCAAGATCGAGTCAAACTGTTAATATACATGTACTGTGAAAATTATCCACTAAACAAAGGCGTAGAAAAGTCCTAATGAAGTTAACTCAGATAATTTTGTATTTTACAGGAATTTTAATCTTCTCTAAAACTATACTTAAGATCAGCACACAGATATTGTGTTGTGATAGCAATGCTGGAGAAGTGAAAACAAGAACTCAAAACCCACACTCTAAGCAAAATCACACTCAGCCGCCTCTTCTTGCCCTCAGACATAAACTGTAGATTAGGTGGAAAAAATCACTTTCACTCTTGGCGAAGACCCAGCTTGAAAACCATTTTCATGCTGAAACAGAAGCAAAAAACTAAGACTCTAAATTTCTGGACTGAGAATTCAAGAGCCCAGTTTAGCAAGGCTGGACAACATTTCATTTCAACTGACTCAAGTGTTTACAAACCACCCCAAGGTACCTGGAGCCCTGACAAACAAGACAGGCCGAGAGCCAGAAAGCTCAGGGAGTCTGGGAGCCTCAACTTCAAAGCTGCCGGCCTTGGCAACGCACCTGGAGCCACGAAACCCAGCCTGCCAGAAACGTGGGGATCCAGGAGCCCCAACTTGGGGCTGCTGAGCAGCTCTGGAGCCGGACAGGTGAGCTAGGACTGGGGAGGAGTGCGGAAACAAAGGAAAAAAGGTGCGTTTCCCATCAAAATTTCATCGTGGTAGTTACACGGTTATGTTTCCAGGAACAGCTTTAACTAGCCAAATTGAAATTTTCCTACAGCCATTAGAGAAAAGGGCATACTCTGCCTGGAGGCGTGACTGCTGGGAATGGAAGTTGAAATTGTCATTCATTTCAATGAATAACAGAAAGATCTTCCCTCTCCTCAACCCCATTTCTGTCAGAAGCTACATGCAAACAATGTTTTGGAACGAGTTCGCTTTTTTGGGTAAATTCTTCAGCTGTTCTCACTGGGCCTTTGCAGACACACGTCCCTTCCCAGGGCTCTGCACCCACCGTCATCCACTGTCAGCAATTACAAGCAGCTTTCAGAACCATCTTGGGCTTTCTTGGGCAGAACAAGTCTTTAGGAAAACACAACCCGAGCTAAAAGCTCCAGGAAAAGCCCCGGTGACTCCACATAGCCCAAAGCGCAACCTACACCCGCTCTCCCGTTTTTACTGCCAGACGCACCGCACCACCCCATCATGACAAGAACGCTTATTTTCTCCTCCCGAGGTGCTTTAAGTCATTTTATTTTGCTTCGAGAAGTCTCGTGGGCCATGACCCACAAGGGGGGGATTTGCCATAGGACAGACCTGAGCCTAAACCTGAGATTAAACCAAATTCTGAGTCTAAGCTCCAGGAGCAAGAGAAGCAAACCCTCAGTTCAAGAAGGACAGGGAACTGCTGGAGAGAGTCCAGCGCAGGGCAACTAAGATGATGAAGGGAGTGGAGCATCTCCCTTACGAGGAAAGGCTGAGGGAGCTGGGGCTCTTTAGCTTGGAGAAGAGGAGACTGAGGGGTGACCTCATTCATGGGGATCAATATGTAAAGAGTGAGTGTCAGGAGGATGGAGCCAGGCTCTTCTCAGTGACAACCAAT
>VWYH01008052.1:238570-376100 GCA_013399365.1 Pampusana beccarii | reverse complement strand
GTCGTCCATCATGGCCTCGCAGCCGCCGCTGCCCTCCTCTTCCATGCTCTCCTCCTCCATGGCGGCTGCCTGGCGGGGAGCGGGGCGGGGAATCACCGCCCGCCGCCCATGGGGCCGCTCTGGGCCCGGCGGGGCTCCCGGCGGCTCCGCTCCGGGCACGGCCCCGGCCGCCAGCCAGCCTCCGGCCGCGCGGCGCGACACTTTGCGGCAGAGCGGAACACGGCGGGCGGGCCGAACGGCTGGCACCGCGGGGCATGCTGGGGAATGTAGTCCTGCGGGGCGGAGCCGCCATTGGCTGGGTTGCCGGGAGGAGGCGGGACTGGGGGCGGCCCGCCCGCGGTGCATTGTGGGACGGTGGCGGGGCGGGGGTCCCGGCCCGGCGGGGATGGGGTTGCCCGGTTCGTTTTTTCCAAACCCCGTGGTTAATTTCAGCCTGGGAGGGGTATCCAGCAGTTTGGGTTCCGTTCCCCGCCGAGGGCAGAGCGGCGGGACCGCCCCCCCCAGGCCAGGGCCTGCGCTCGGTGTCAGGCCTGAGGCTCCATCCCCCTCTAGCGGGAAACGGGCGGCGGGAAAACGCAAAATCGGCGTTAGAAAAACTCCCGAACAGTGTTAACACCCGCCTTCCCACCCCCTCATGGGCTGTAATGGGCCTGCACAACGTTGCTGTTTCACAGCGTTTCTCCTGTTAATGGAGGAAAAGTCTGCACAAATAATACATAAAACTGTTTTCCTTGTCAATGGACCCAGTTTAAAGTTTCTTGGTGTTTGTCTAGTTGCCTTCAAGCATATTTACTTCAGATTTTATTTTCATTTGCAACTGGCTACTGTGGTTGAAAAATTGAAATGAACAGTGGAGTTCTATGGAAAATAAACATCCACTGCGTGGGGTTCTGCTCCTGCTTGGAAAACAAAGTGAAAAATGTAGATAAAAGCAGAGGTGTTTGGCCGCCTCCCCTAAGTGAAAAGTGAAAAGCACGTTATTTGTTTTCCGAATAGAAACACCAATTTCTATTTTAGCATGAGACAAAACTGTCCTGTTTCATAACAGCAGAAGCTGCAACCGATTTCACTGCACTGCGGGGCAGTTCTGCCTCAAGTTGCTTTGATAAAAGCGAGCTGCAAAAAGAATTGCACTTTTTTCTTACGTATTTGAACTAATAGTGTTTTTCTTGGATGTAAAGATCAAACTACGAACACTGATGGTTTGTTCAAACCAATATACCGTCCTCTCCCTTTTCTGTCTTGGTAGAGAGTCACAATTTCTCTGAGAGACCAAAAGCTGATTTGGTGAATCACGTCTAGATCTGAGATTACAGATTCAGCATGTTCAGACGCCTGTCTCGGCCGTTGATTTATTTTTACCTCCACCTTAACCACAGCTGGAAAAAGGACGGAAAGGGCTTTTTTGTTCACTTCTGCTTCACCTTTGCATTTACTGAGTGGGATGTGTAATATCATGTAAATATCAGTAGTCATCTATAGTGGGTATTAAACTTGAGATGCTAAAGCAGCAGAGCATTTTTAGCTCGGGTAAGTGTTGCAATTTTCTGGTAGTCACAAAGAAACGTAAACGAAGTTTGCGTCTCTTCACTGCTTCAAGAAAGACGTGTTTGTGTTCTCAACCTGCAGAGCAACTCGGTCACACCCTCCTGCTCACCCGCTTCCACTGCTCTCAGGAGCAGGTCTCGGGTTGTCGGCAGGTTTTTAATAATAGGAGAAAAGGAGACTTTATCCTTATCAGTATAGCTTTATCTTTTTCCTATTAATGTTGGAAGTGCTTATGTTAACATCTAAAAGCAGTTGAAAAGACAAACCCAGCGTTTTTCAGTTCTAGCATTTCTTACGTTCTGTTTCACACTCCCTTGTTGCACACACCTATTTTTGTTACCATCTCTGTAATTTCCTGACGAGCTGGGGTCTTTTATGTTTTTTTATTTTGCCATGATCTCTGAAGGTATGTTTTCTTTCTAATCCATTTTGCGCTGTGACTTCACTCACCGCACTTCCTTGTGGCAGGAGTCCAGAAAAGCTGAGGAAATTCTTCGCTGTGGAGTTCTCCACAAAGCCGCCTCTGTTGCCTTGTGCAACGCGCCAGCTCGTCTTGCACATCAAACAAGCAGCTCTTTCTTGCCTCCCGTAAGGCAAATGACAAGCTGCAACACTCCTCCATGGCTCACGCTCTTTGAACACATGACTGCGAGCTGATAAAAGTGCTATCAGATCCTCCGTGGTTAAAGCCGCGCTTGTTTTTGCATGTGCTTCACAGACTTCTCCACGTTGTTTCCTTATTTCCTCGTCAGCATGTGAAAGTTGGGTTCAGGCTTTAAATACTGTCTTGGCAAAAATCGCATTTTGCAACACCGCAGCCGTAATTATTTGCAATATTAGTTTGAGAATACAACATGCAATTCTGACAAGACCTGAGTATCTTCACGTCTCCATAAAATCCCTAGAGACTTCAGACTTGTCTCTGCTGTAACGACCTCATCAGTAACTCCAGTACTTCAGCCAACAAAGCATCATGCAGATGTCACACTTTGGTTTTAGACTCCTGAATCCATATTTTATTACCTAGACAAGTATCAGAAGCATTTGTTACATCTTCATAATATTTACCTTTTCTTTTTTTTTTTTGACTCTGCACTTTTGATAACCAGGTCACAGCTGCAAGCTTTACTACAAATTAAAGGGAAGATCAAGGTTTCCTAACAGTACCCGTGGAAGGATTTATAGCTCCGGTTCTAAAAACCAAATGAAAAAAGAAAATAATTCTGACAGGAAAGAAATACGAATGCTAAGCAGGCACGTGTGGCAATTTTCTGTCGAATGTCGCTGTTTGGCAGCATTTCTTGCAGCCGAATGAGAGTTCCACTTCTTGCGCAATGTAATCTTCCTTTTAAAAAAAAAAAACAACAAACCCCACACAAAACCCCCGAGGGAACCGTGACCGACTCCAGCCCTGCAGCCCCCATGCTCAGCCGGCACCAGTGTGGTCTCACCGGGGCCAAAGCCCCATCATTCTGGCTCCCCGATGGATTTTGGTTCTTCAGGAGAGGCCTGATGTATTTAATGCAGTGAAAAGCTGCAAAAGTTTCACCACTGCTGTTTTTACAGCCTGTCATTAGATACCAGCCCGCTCCCCCGGGACGGCGGGGTCGTCAGCCCCACGGACACATCCAGTGCCATCCACACAGGGCGGCGCTTGGCAATAAACACGAAAGCACCAGTTCTGTTAATGCAAAAGAAGCAGCAAAGCAGCATGTAAATTTTCTGCTGTTTCATCGTGTTTTCTCATTTGACTTGCTCCATTATCTCCCGGTAATCTGCTGCTGAGCCTCCGCCTCCGCTCGGGTGTGCGGAGTCTATTGTAAAGCTCTCCAAAAGCACCCCGTTTATCAAACAAGTGCTTCTTCACTAAAAGCAAAAAGGAAACTCTAGACTGCTCAGAGCAGAATTTGTTTATTCCATCATTAAGTATTTCATTTCTCTTTCACAATGTGTTCAGAGAACATGTGTGAGTCCATGAAAACTTTGGTTCCAGTAAATGAAGAAGAAATCATAGAATATACTAAGTAACATTTTCAGAGAATCTGCCAAAGCTTTTGTGCTTTAAACTTTGACCCAGGTCCCCCTCTCTGCTTCTTAAGATGAGAATGCAAATACAAAGTCGTGTTGGGTATAAAAGCACAACCATTTTAGTCATTTAAAAAAAAAAAAAAGTTTAAAGGATTTTGATATTAACTGATGCCAGTAGGATTTTCTCAGGAGTGAGGAACTTTTTTAAAACAGACATTACCAATACGTTTAGGTGTAAAATTTAGGAAATATTTGGGAGTTTTTCACAATAGAGTGTAAACTTCCATTCCTCCTAGACTTTCCCCAGGTAAGTGTAACAGCAGCATTGTGCCAGTTACTGAAAGAGGTCCATGTAACTAAATATTCTGGTTTGCTTTTTCCAATTATAAAATTAAAACAAAACAAAACAAAACCATCATAAACATGAAATTTTTTTTTTAAAATGTACAAACAACAACAACCAAACTCACAACAGCATAAACACTGATGGGCAGATCACCCTGCAAGCCAGCTGTCATTCGCCTAGAGGTGGAGCCAGTCATCTGCAGGGCTGAACACAGAGGAACGACATTTTCTGAGTAATAATGCAGGAAAACAGGGAAAAAAAAAGAAAAAAGAAAACAGAAAAAAAAATTAGTCGTGTCTTTGCTTGAATAATGGCTATATGTGTGTGATACATCCTCACCAGTAGTGAGCAGATTACTGGAAAGTTAGAATACATTTGTGATCACCACAAGAGAATTTTTCAAGGGTAAATCTGGAGAGACTGGGATGGGGAGGAAGAATCACTGAATGAGCAAAAACAATATATAACGGAGAAGGGAACCAGTAGCGCCTCCCTTATGCAGCTTTCCTTCCCTACCATAGAGCCTGTTAATAATTCCTGTCTGGCACAATGCTCTGAGGTGTTCAGCAGCACTTCTCTGCTGTTTCAAAACCAGGCCTTTCTAGGACAGTTAAATCAGACAGTCAGAAAGATTTCTCCATCGCATCTTTCATTTGCTTTCACTTCTAAGACATTCTGGAAAATAATGTGCGCACCACCTGGCTGGGTGGTGTGAACCACCAGCGTGCAGCAACAGAAGAACTGGCGCCTGGTCTTTGTTTTGTGTTAGATACTGGATATCAACTTCCTCATGCTTGCTATTTTCTCAGGAAATGGAAAAACAGCATCTACAGTTCCTCCTCCTAGAAGATAACGCATGAATCCACCGTGTCTAAGTTTTAAACGGGGGCGCCATCTTTCCGTAACTATAAGAGAAGAAAAAGTGGTTCATAAAAACTTTTTCTGTCAATAAGCTGCCATGGTGGGGAAGGTTTTAATGACAGTCTCTCTGTGGTTATCGTAGCTATTGTGTGGTTTCTTGGTCTGCTTTGGATTTGGTACTTGAAGGCCCACCCAGGTTGGGACTTGCTGCCACTTCTTTCCATTCCGCATCGTCCAGGTTCAAAAGTTGACAATTACTCTGATCCGCTCCAAAACCTCAGCTGGACAAACTCATGTCCCCTCTGTAAATTACTTCAGGGTGAGAGGAATTACACAAATGCAAGAGGTTTTGCAGACAAACTTAAACACAGAAATAACACAAATGCAAGAGATTTTTGAGTGTTCTTAGTCAAGGGCCAAAGACACAGACGCCGGCCTCCAGCCGTCGTGATTACTGTTCTTACCAGCCCAGCAAGTGGCCTTATCTTAATCAAACCTCACAATCAGCACTCCAGCCTCATTCTCCTCAAGCTGCCCAGAGCTTTGGCATCATTCACAACCCACAATCGTGTCTGGCCTGGTTGCTTTGCTCGGTACTCTCTAATTTTCTTCCTATTTCTTCAGCTATTTCTTTCCTTCAGCCTCTCTTCCCCCACCCAGGTTGTGTTTGTGTCCCTGGCTTAACTTTCTCTGCTCCTCCCTTCCTTTCTGGGAGTAATAACAATCTCAACATATCAAACTACAAGCTCAACTTCAAAGAGAGCTTTTAATTTCCCTCCAGACCCAGAGCCTGATCTCCCTCCCTCACCTCTTCTCTTGGGCCCAGTCCCATCATCCCACCCAGGTGCTGCCCTGGCTTGGGCCTCCATGTCCCCTATCAGCTGGTGCCAGTCACATTTTGGCAAACAGCCTCTCTTACCCACCCCAAGGTGCAAGTCTCCTGAGCAGATTCTCTGCTCTGTCCTTTATTTCACTCCCCCTCACCAAATGCAGCCGTGTTCTCCCCTTACCCATCAAACCCACCGTGTTACTAAACCACACCAGACCCCTCTTGAGTTTCTGGACCCCCTTCTCCATCTCATCAACCACAAGTTTCACTTTCAAGGTTCTTTATGATCCAGTTCTTGTCTTTCATTAAGTATCAGGAAACCAAGTCTGTCCTCTGATCTCTTTAAGATAAACCCCCTTATCTCCCATTTGTTAAAATACTCAGGCACCTTTGTGCTTTTTCCCAGGCAGCTATAAGTACCTGTGAAACTATCCTCATTATCCTTAAAATTCTCCTTTGACATTATGTCAATAAAATCCTTAAGTGTCCGGCTGCCCGTGTGCTGAAACCCTCTGACTAACAGCGGCTCATGTTTCTTTCTGCCTCCCTGTCTGTCTATGCCCATTCATTAGTTCTTGTTTGATAGCGAGACCTCAGGCTTTGAAGGACAGACATCACCTTTCTCTTGCACAGCCCCCACCACAACGGGGTCTCGATCCCTGACCAGCTGCTGTGTTACAACAGTAAGCGAATAAATCAATCCATAGTCTTTTCCCATCAAAATTACCCAAAAAATTACAAAATGACACGTGTAACATTGCATAACAAAAGGAAGCAATGAACCGGCAAGAACGTCGATGAACATTATTGAAGACTAATTCTGCTTTCATGTTAGAATGGAGATAAAAATCAATACGAAATTTCCTGATGGCACATCAGCAGAAAAGTGAGAAAAACATGCAAAAACATTCCTGGGAGTTTTTTATGTGTACAATATTTTCTACACCACCTTTACTTCTGTCAAGTCTTTGTGTCTAACCACTGGTATACCTTGTCAGGAAATGAAAATAAGACAAGAAGAAGGCTTTTAAAGGATTCCTAAAACTCCATCACCCTTTAAGTATCATCTTTTGATGTTGCAAAAAAAATCAAATCCCATCCTGTTCTGTAGTTCTTCCATGGTAATAAGTAACATCAACAGATTATGCTTCAGGACAATTAGTTTCTCTGCTCTTGCCACTCCTTCTTGTAAACTGCTCCCTCCTTGCTGCAAGACTGATGGACCAGGACACATTTTATCCCTAAATCAGAGAAATATCAATTTGGCTTCATAGAGGTCTCTCTTGAAGTCAAAGCAGAATTCAAAGAAAATACTCATTCATATTCATACAGTCAAAAATATTGTGTTTTCCTGTTAGACAACAATTTCTAAGCCATAAATCTTTCCTAGGGCAACTTTTGATGGCAGAATTTTAGTGGCAGTTGAGCTAGCGTAGCATCCCTGATGCTTTACATTGCAAACATCACCCGTTTGACATATGCCTACGTCTAGAACAGAGGGACTAATCTTTTAAACAGTTTCATTCATTGGTGCAATTTCTTTGATATATCTCACCTGAAAATGTCACCCAGGATCAAAATCATAACGGCGATGCTACAAAAGAACAAAGTGAATGGAAGACAATTCATGGGCAAATGTAAACAAAATAAACTTTATTTACAGCAAATAAAAGGACACGAGACAATAACAAACAAATCACTTCTCTTCATGCGTATTCATTAGTGTGGCTTAAGGCATGTGGAAATTTTACTACGAAACTCACTGCTGTAATGCATAATTAGGAAAAGCACAGGCACTACTGACTGTTACAGCAAGAAACCTCAGCTGAATTCAACGACCTTTCACATAGTTTATTTCAAGCATTCCCTGTTGAAATGTAAGGAAAATTACCATATTGTAGGTGAGCTTTTATGTGCTGCTTTATAAAAGAAGGTCATTTACATGAAAAGAAAAAAAATCACGACGGAAGAAGTGGTTGAATTAGACAAAACAAATGAAATACTTAGTAAGCTCTTACTTAAATAAAAATAAATTTTTAAAGGTAGCAAGTAGCCTGTCATGTGTGTTAACTTCACAGACAGAAATGTACTTTAAGTTCTCTTTAAATGTTTCTTCTGTGAGTGAAATAGGTAAAGAAAAGCCCATATGACAAAAATAAGGGGAATTAGCTCAGCTTCCAGACTCATCCATCAGTGTAAATGCAGCACATCTCCAGCTCATACAATTCCAAAATAATTTAAAGTGATTGTTTTCAAGTCCATCTTCCATCGCCCACCTTTCTTTTTGCCAGAAATAGCACCTCACAATTTATCCTTTATGTCAAGCTTTGCACCAGGTGCCCCCTCCTGAGCCGCTGAACTCAGTTTACTGCATCTGCTTTCAATATACACACTGGAACCACATTTTCTCTATTGCCTTCACCTGTCAAATATGGTTTAAGAGAACACGCTTCAGATAATGCTAAGAAATGCTACATCCACCAGACTGCTCCTGTGCTTATAATTCAGTGTGTTCGTGACCTGTCTTGAAAAGCTGACAGAACTTCATCGACCTTCACCACATTGCAATGAACTAATGCCACCAGTGTATGGGTTGGATGCCAGAGACAAGTTGGCTGATAATCTTTCAGTTTCTAAAATTAGAAGTTGCCTTGGACCCAAATATGCCAAATTTCTGCCCCCCAAAAATTGTGAAACATTCCATGCTCTTTTTCCAAGCCCCCTGTATTGCGACCAGTCTGGGACACTTATCTCCAATGAGTTCCCAGGGCCTTTCCCAGCTCCCAGGTCAGGGTGTGAAGCCCCTCCACGTGCCGGCTCTGTGAAGATAAGACTCCAGCATGATGAGCCCTTGTCCTTCTCCATCTTGACCTTGATGCTTTAAGCAGAAGAAAAATGTGGATGCATGGGTCGAAAGCGAACACACTTCGGGCAGGTGCCTGTTCTGGGCAATCAGGACCAGGATTACAGTTGACATTCAGCACAGATGTAGCATCCTTCCCTTTATAAAAGCCGATTACAAGGTCCCAGTGTACCCAGGCTGCTGTGCCCAAGTCCTTCCTTCTCTGCAACTTGCCAGGAGGTGCCTGTGGCTCTTCACATTGCCCACATGAAGTTTAGCCTGATGCAATCAGAACAACACTGGTAGAAGGGGCCACCAGGCTCTTGCCATTTATTATCTGTTGTAGGAGTCTACCTGGAAACCCACGCCCAGTCGCAGGGCCCTGCTGTACCAGGCACAAGAGACCAGAGGAATCCGGCAACAAATCTCTGCTCTGCACAATGTACCAAGCAGATGTTGAGCAGGATAAAAAGAACAACACAGATTATGGGAGAAGGCTNTTGGTCTCTGCTCCCAAGTAGCAAGTGATAGGACAAGAGGAAATGGCCTCAAGTTGCAGCAGGGGAGGTTTAGATTGGATATTAGGAAAAAATTCTTCCTGGAAAGGGCTGTCAGGCATTGGAACAGGCTGCCCAGGGCAGTGGTGCAGTCACCATCCCTGGAGGGGTTTAAAGGACACATAGATGAGGTTCTTAGGGACATGGTTTAGTGAAAGTGTTGGGTTAACAGCTGAACTCAATGATGTTGAGGGTCTCTTCCAACCAGAATGATTCTCTGATTCTGTGATACCGGGTTATTCATCTGCTTCCACACCTCCACTGCTCTGAAGCCACAGATTCACAATTCCTGTCTGAACGTGCACAGTAAGATTCAAGTAAATGGCAATTGGCACGTGGCAGTTTGAATTCCTTTTATTCTTCATCTTTCAAAAAGTGGAAGCAGCAGCCAGTCTGGACTGGAATGCAACCAGCTTCATGCTGAAAAGGGAAGAATTCTCTTGAAGAGTTTAATATCCAACCTCAGCTTTGTTCAGCACCACTTCCTGAATAGCATGAATTATATTTTAAAGGTATGTTATTTTGAGCTGCTCCTGAATAGGAAAAAACTGTAGGAGACTGCACAATTTTACAACAAAAAAAAGGATGTGCTTTACTCTATTTACTGATCCAATGCTCAAAGAGCACAGAAATCACCTCCTGCAGGAGCCAGGCTTTGGTCTCTTCCCAAAACAAACAAACAAATAAACAAAACAAAACAAAAAAAAGAAAGAAAAAAGAAAAATTGATATTCTGGTAACTATGGAGAGGCTAAAAAAATGTTTTTCTAGGTCACTGAAAGGACACAAAACACAGGAAATGTTTTCTATTGCCACTTGTCTCTCTTCTCCATTCCCCCCAAACATAAATAGTTCATGATTCTTTGGAAAGATGCTCTTTCCTTGTTGAATCTTGAAAGAACGTATAATTGCTTTTTCCATATACTGACAATGATGATAGAGATCAAGATACATTTTTTACATAAAGCAACATGTCATTCATTAAAATGACTACTGCCTGAGTTGAGGAATTTCTAGCAGAAGTGACATCTTCTCAGAATATGTATTCAAAAGAAGTGAGATAAACAGAAATTGTCTCCTCTTACTCTTACACAACACATCAAACTCTAGTTTGCAGCTTAACAAAACCTGTCTGTTATGTTCTCATGGGAGTCGCAGGTTTGTTAAAATACCAGCCCAAAACTGGTGTCTGCATTTATCTGTGTATACACAATACTGGCCTCAAGTTTAAAAGAGGGGTTTAAAAGACGTATAAATGAGGTTCTTAGGGACATGGGTTAGTGGTGGACTTGGCAGCGTGAGGTTAACAATTGGACTCAATGACCTTAAAGGTCCTTTCCAACCAAAATGATTCTATGAATATTTTTTAAATTAATGCTCCATTATTCCAACTGTTACCAAATAGTGAAATATTTTATCTTTTATAATTCTTTGCATTCTAAGTGTATAGATTTAAGCAGTGTTGGACTAAACACATACCATTTGTTACACCACTGCAATCAACAAATTGAAAGATATATTAGGCTCAAGGGATATGTTTTCAACAGTTAAGTAATTGGGAGTTGTGGGTAGGGAAGGAAGCAGTGGACTCTGTCACAAGCATCATCACTCAGTGAGCCATTCTGTACATAATACTTACATTCTATACATACATACATTATGCTTCACCCTGCGGCGGTCCTCTCGAGCTTTAAAAACTTGCCGAAGTTCTCTCCACTGATCACGCCATCTCCCCACCACTATCTGGTGCACAGTATCAGCGACGGACCTGCGAGACCTCCATGGCATTCATTCCAAGAACACGTGTATGGCAAGAAATCCCGGAGCTCTCATGCAACAAAAACATACAAGTATACCCTTGGTCAAGAGCAATTTGTTCCCTGTCTGTCAGTGCATTTTGTGCGAGGGCGGCAGCACCCGGCGCCTGTCACACCGGGTGCACAGCGGGGAGATAAAGGGGAACATGCACTTTATTTTTAAAGCAGAGTTACAGAGTCAGAATGACATCCCTTTCCCTAGGATGCACCTTGCTGTACAGCAAATGCAACACATCAATTGCTGATGTTATCAAAGGAAATAGCATTTCCAGCCACATGGGAAATATGTCAGCAAAACAAATGGATTCAAATAAACGGCAGCAGAAGGCGCATAGAAATATTGATTCACGGCTTTTTATCCTCTGTCCTTTTCAAATGGTCCCTTTCCAGCACTCAAGCTGCTGTGATAAATACCTCCTCCCCTTCCTGTATTCTTGACTATTGAGAATATGCTTTGTGTGATTTTCTGAGTGGGGAAAAGAAAAAAAGACACCTACATTTTTTAGTGGTTCTGGTTTCGAGCCATTAGTTTGCCCTAGAGCATCAGGCATTGCTTTGAACAACTCGCTGATACGACAATGGCTGATTTGTATCAAGGTGCTTCTCAGTCAAGGCAAGAAATTTGAGAAAAAACACTGAATTAAGTGTCATTAACAAAAGATTAGCAGTAGAAATGCATCAAAGGAAGCGAGATCAAAATCACTATGAAGCAAGCATCTGAAGCAACTGGAAAAGTCCTTCCCATTCAGGCGGGTCACCTATTCAAGTCCAACCTACATCAAAAGTGAAAATGAGTCTTCTGTAGCTTTGGAGAAATGAGATGAGAGGTCTTGCTGCTGGGTTTACATTCGATAGACAGCCCCATCACAAAAACAGTTGCTATCCATTTTAGCAAAGGACAATGCAAGGTTGTAGGTTTGGCTAATTCGTTCAAAATATTTGTAAAAAAACATTATGCTCAGTTTTTGAAAAATGCCACTACCAGAAGAACATTTTCACTTCCTAACTGTAAAAGCACAGAAAAGACGTGCAGATGTGTTTTGTTGTGAATGTATGAGAGGGAGGCAACAAAGCACGGGCAGCGCATGAGGCTGTGAGACTCTGAAACCTTGTGGTGAGGGTCTTGGCTCTATAAATCCATCCCACCCGCCTCCAGGGAACTACAGCTTTCTTCTGCGCTTACAGACAAACAGGATTGTATCCGAGTCACCAACGCCACCACTTCACAGCCTACCTAGTGCCTAAACCAGGTTAAGCATTCGAGGAATACCAAGGAAACTTTAAGTCCTGTCCTCCAGCTTTCCTAATACCCCAACTTCTCACAGCAGAGCAGCGCTGGCAGTTCAGGCCTTGCCCATCCTTCAGAAATGACAATTCACCTTCAAAGCGGAGGCAGCAAAGAGACGTTGCTGATGCATTCCCTGTGCCCTTATGCTCAACAACTTCATATGTACAGGAAGAGAAAAAAAAAGCCTTATAAACGTAAGGAATTGCTTGTGCTGACCTCAGCCCGTTGGGCTGGTTGCCCTGACTGGCGCTGATCTTGTCCCCCACCTGCCCTGGGGGAAGGCACAGGCTAAAACCCTATTGATGGCCCCATAGCACCGTTTTGGGGTGGAACGTGGGGGTTTTAATGAGTTGATGCTGTTCTGCCAAACGATCTGGAAGTGCTTATCCCCCCCACAACCTCTACTCTAGTTGTCCTTTGTTACTGCCATGGAAATATCACTATGACCGCATGAATAACCACCCCGGATGAATTTCAAGAGTTTCAACACATACTTGAAAAGCTGAAGTCATTAGCAAGTATCTATTTGACCACTGACAGCTGAAACAGTGAGGAGAGCGATCATTTAATAACAGTTAAGGTTAAATATATTCCTGTCGTTTATCATAATTCACTTTCCCTAAATGCACGACATCAAGTAGCAAACGTTGAGGAGATGGACAGTGTGAATTACGTGGTGTGGCAGATATAACCATCAGCAGCAGGCTTTAACATCAAACCAATTCAATGCAGGAGCCTGACAAACAATACTAGAGGATCATCATACGACATTCAAGTCCTCATAATATCATCGTCTCGCGTGTGTGATATATTGGAGGCGGCTCTCGGGCAGCCCATAATGGTCCACCTGCCACCGCAGTGATACATGCACTGTGTATTAAGGAAATGAAACAGGAATTATGCATCATTTCTCTTGCTAGCATCGTTGGGCAGGGAAGACCGCAGCACCCTGTGTATTCAGGATACAACAGGATTCTTAGTTCTTTATTGATATGAATGGGGTTTTGATTTGTGAATAAAGGGTTTATTCCATGGGGGGAAAAAATGGAGATTTGAGTTCAGCCCGTGGGTCAGTGAAAGGAGCAGCGCAGCTTGCGTAGCCCCAGCTCTCAGACAGCCACGGGCTGAGAGAGGAACAAGCTTTTAATCATAGATCGCAGTTGTGGGCCTATGGATTGTTTTGCAATGGAAACTCTTCCCCCAAATTACAAATTCAAAGGTGCTCTGAGGCCTTGAGCAGCCAAGCTAGGTGTCAAGTTTTGACTTCAGCTTCACGAGAGGACTGTTCACAGCATTTCAGCTCCCTGTATATCCAACAGAGAAAATTAAGTTAGATACAAAAACGAGCCTGTGAACACTTTCCCACATATAGAAATGTTTTATCTGAAAATTCCTGTGTAATTTTCAATACCAATTCTGTTTGCAAATAAGCAAAAGAGCTCCCCAGGGAAGCATTTAAACTGTATCTCTTCTCAGGACACATTTACTGTCCTAATTTACTATTTTTATAGGAGCGACACAAGGCCATACGGATCATCAGCCAGCGGTGGCAGTGGGAACCCATAACCCAGCTTGCTCTCTGCAAAAAGGGGAGGGGAGCGCTCTTGAATTCCACCCGCTCAGCCCAGGCAGCCTGGAAACCCGGCCACAGCACAGGTACCTCTAAGGCAAAGCTGGATCAGCTTCCAAGAAAATGGCCTGGTTACTCTAGCCCGGGGGGATGGAGAGGCACCTCAGCAACCTGCCGTAAACAGGGTGGCCCCATCTCGTTTCAATATAAAAACATGCAAGGTTTGGATCACCACAAGGCTGCCTTGTCTGCATATTTACAGACAATTACATATACTCAGCAGCTTTTAAAAAAAAAAAAAACACACAAAAAAAAAGCAAAACCTGTGGGGCTTTCTGTTTTGGGTGGCTATGCTGTTCATCCTGCAAGTTAGGAGTAAAAATCCTTCTTGACTCATGAGAGGATCTTGCACCACTTCAAGCAGGTGCTACAGACCCAGCAAATGAGAAGATACAAATCCAGAAAGACAAGACCTGTTAGAAAGCCACACGATGTGTCAGGAAATAGCAGCCTGTTCCTTTCCCGGTTGTACTACCAAAGCCACCCAGGAGAACACACACTTTTCCTCCCTGCTCCAAGCTCTGCTCCATTCCTTGTTCCGGGGATGAGGCTGCAAGAGTAAGGAGTTTGCCAGCCCTCCCTTCCACGCCCTGCACGGCTCGGAGCAGCTCGAGGATGCTCTTGCTCACTCCCAGTACGATAACTGAAGGACCTCATGCCAGTAGAGAAAGAGGAGAATTAAATGCTAATCTACAGCTCAACATGGCTTTTTCACTAGAATGCCAGTGCACAACAGCAAAGCAAAAAATAACAGCTACGTCTGTCACCTTTGCAACAGCAGGCAGCTTTTCAGTCCAAGTTCCCTGTGTAGTCATTTATAGCAGCACAGAGCAGGTGGAAATCATTGCTGTTCTGATCTGGTGGCATTTTACACCCACTCTGGATCAGGGGAAATGACTATAAAGAGGTACAGTGACAGAAAGAAATATAGAGCACAAACAGTCTCCTTAAGACAAACGTTTGGCAGCAGGTCGTTTCCATGCTCACCATCGCATACCTGCAAATAAAATTAGTCTGCCTGGGCAAATGGAATTGTGAGATGCTCCGGAGCGCTGACAGAGGAGAGGAATCTGCTCAGACACTAACAAGCGCCCATCTGCAGCACGGAGCAGCTGCAAATCCCAGCTCCAGCCTGCGCATCCCTCCCAGGTCAGCTCACCTCCTGCAGGTTTTCTCCCTCCCTGGGGAGCAGGGGAGGCAAACTCCCTCTTCTTGCTCCCAACACATTTGCATCTGTCATTCAGCATCTATGTTTTCTTATTCCAGAGCTGACAAAGTGACAGCAATAATTAATCTTACTGTGTACAGAGCTGATTGATATCAAGCAGAATTAAACTACTGTAATCAAGTTAGTCCGTTGCAGATGTGTGAAGTGCTACAGTTTATCAAATTCTGCAGGCACACAATTTGATTCTGCATAACGAGGGAGAACAATGCTGACAAGATAGCGGAGAGCCAATAATATGATGCAGGATTTCATGAATCCCTTTTTTTAGCTCTTAAAAGTGCCACACTTGTCAGCTGTACAAAAGGTGACATGGCATGTTAATACGTGTCATATCAAAATTGTCGAAGGAGGCTGCACGCTGGCTCCGTGGGGATGTGCTCTGTCTTCAAATCAACATGTGCATGCACAGACTTACTGTGAGAAACCAGAACTTCAGAAGCTGAAGGCTCCTGCAATCAAGTAATGGAAGTAAATGTACAGATCTACAAAGGTGTGAAAAGACGCTGCTAAGGGGGCTGTTGAAATAGAAGCAAGCCTCAACAAGGACAATTATCTCCGTCAAAGGCTTTCGGTGATCGATGTCAGCTGCCGTCACAGCAGGAGGAGGGAGAACCACAACATGAATATTTGATCAAATTAGGCCCACCTGAAGTCTCTGCCAGAGCATGTGATGCGCTGTGTTTTCTACAGGGTGGCTGGGGTTTTTCTTTCACAATGGATTATATCTTTGTCTTGCTTCACCAGCTTTTTCTTCTTTGTTCAGCTGAAGCGCTTTTAGCGCTCATAACGAAAGGTAGGGGACAGCGCTGGGGACATCAGCCACTCCATGCCAGCTGGGCAGCAGACCCGCTGCCTCCACAGCCCGCTCCCCGCTCACCTGGGCTGCAATTAGTGCAGGGGCAGAGCAGCCAGACAGGCAGAGCCTGCAAAACCAGGCAGCCCTGCTCTTCCATCCCACATCTCCCCCCAGGTTAGGTCTGTACATTCCTGGCCCTTAGATTGACCCTCAACCACCTTCAAGATGATGCAATGCACTAAGCAGGCAGATACCACATCTGGAGGATGAAAACATGTGATATTTGCTATGCCAGAGCCAGTACAAGGCCAAGGGAAGAGAACATGAGCAAGGATGCCAGAAGGGGGAAGAGGCAGGACTCTGATGGCACCAGTGGGGAATCGGCTCAGCTCTCCCAAAAGCCAGATGAGCTGGTGCATTCAGATGAAGCAAGTGCTCTCAGGCCTTTATTTGCTGCACCTCAGGCAGCTGAGACAGCCCAGCGACCATCTACACAGAATTTACTAAACCCCTGGCATTTATTCCCTTTTCATTCACGAGGCTTTACATCTAACCCAGCTGATAAATTTCCTGTACTCCATCCTGTTCCTCGTTCCCTGTAGAGAACTAAGCTGCTCTGCACTCTCTTGGGCACCACGTGCTGTTAACAGATCACCTGCAGCGCGGATGTTTGCTTGCAAAGACTCACCTGTAGGGAATGGCTTATTTTCATTAGCAGCCGGGCCTATTGTTCTACACAGATCCTAAACCCGAAAGATGTAACCCAACCTGCCCACCCCATCTCCTGTTTCAAAGACTTTTTTTTACCAGACTAGCCAGTCATTTCTGGCAGATGCCACCAGAATAGGAATCTTTTGGTACCTCGATCAGCTCCACAGACCGTGCTGTCAAGCAGGCACCTCATAGAATCACAGAATAGTTTGGGTTGAAGGGACCTTCAGAGCTCACCCAGCGCCCCCCCTGCCATGAGCAGGGACATCTTCACCAGCTCACGTTGCTCAGAGCCCATCCAGCCTGGCCTGGGATGTCTCCAGGGATGGTTCAGCCACCACCTCTCTGGGCAACCTGGGCCGATACTTCACCACCTTCATTGTAAAAAATTTATTCCCTGTGTCTGAGGAATCTTACCTCTTTTAGTTTAAAACCATCACTCCTTGTCCTGTCGTAACAGGACCTCCGCCTGCCCCAAACATGCCACCACAAACAGGGACGTGTCCACCCATCCTGCCAACCCCCTTCTCCCACAGGGTGGAATTAGATGTTTCTAATCCATCGAGGCAGTGAGAAATCAGCAAGCCAGAGTGGGTCACAAAGGAAACTGGATATTTCCTCCCTAAGGAAAAACTGTACATGGTGGCATTTACTACATGTGCCTGTGTCTGTGAGAGCTACACACCAGTGCTGGAAGAGACCTTCGAGGTTGCTAAGACTCACTCTTGCTATCACAATTAGCTCTTCCATGTAAAATTGCACATAAATTGACCAAACTCTCTCCTTAAACTAATTAAGCCTGTTGCAGGGCCACACTCCTCTACTGCCTAAAAGCTCTCTGCCACTTTCCAGCCTCTGCTCATTTTGGAGCTGGTTTATACTCATTTTCTCTGTTTACCTCCTGTCAAGTCCATTGACTGACTCCTTGACCTCATATTATTTAGTGTTTCATTGTGCTCCTTCATGCCCCAACAGTAATGAAAAATAAGCGCAAACACAGGAGAACACATTCAGAGCAGCAGGAAGAATCTCACAGCTTTAAACAATTATGAAGGGATGGGCAAAAGGTAGGGTAATAGTCCACAGCTGAATATTGCCATTTTCTGCACAATAAATAAACAAAGAATGGCTACAAAATTGGACCTATGAGTTTGAAATGAAACAAGATTCTTCATACCGCACGCAGATGGAACAGCATTAATAATCTCATACAATGGCCACTTATGTGTTAGATCTGTATTAATGAGGCTGAGCAAACACAGCTGGGAAACCGGCTTTGGGGGAGAAGGAAGACTTGAGAAAAAGAAACTCAATTGCTGGAAAGAGCCAAGAAGGCAAATTTACTGTTATTGGCATAACATGGTAGAACTCACCAGACAGTCCTCGTAAATAGATGCGGGGAGCGAAGATGACCACGAAGAGTCCGTGTCTTGCCTCAAAACAAGTAAGAGCTTTAGTATTCTTTAATTCCCTAGAAGAAGGACCATGGTTCACGAACCGGGTGGTGCACGGGCTGGATCTGGCCAAAAACATGTTGGGGTACATCAGAGAGAACGGCCCTGCAGCAAACAAGGCTTCCTCTTGGCAGCGATTTGCTCTTGCCTGGTACAAGTTCACTATTCACGTTTCTCCCCTCTCTCCAATTAATAGCATTCCCTCCCCAGGATTACCAGAATGGACAGTGCACAAAGCAGTTAAAAGGGAAATAGAGAGCTCCTAAAATAGAGCAGTTTTGTTTCTGTGAAGCTCTCAAGGTTATCTTTCCTGGCTTTCAAGACACTTGTTTGCGACACCTCCTCTTTCAGTAATCAAGATTCCAAGTTTCTGAAGTCTTTCATGGAAAATCTCCTGAAATGTATCATATACTGGCCTTTCAGACAGAACATCTTGAATTCAGGCAACAGAAAATACCTTTGCAGGCAACAAGCAAAGAGGTAACTTAACAAAGACTCGTTATAGGAATGATTAAGCTTTCTGCTGGAAACATCAAAGAGTTTATTTACTTTATATAGGACTGGAAAATAGACCAGAAAATGCTATAAAACGTGCCAGCTCATCTGAGAGCAAGCACAAAAGCTTCATGTACAGTTGTATTGCCTTTCCTAAGCTGAAAGCGAATAAAAGCCTCGTGATGAATTCCACGAGTACAAAACCACGAGAAGCCAGGGGATCCGACCAAAGTGTGGTTAAGTAGCTACAGAGATGGAACTTAGTTTCAGATAAATTCTTGTGAACAAGTCAAACCATATTCCTTTCCATGTTCAACAAAGTTTGAGAATTTTTGAAGTTGCACTGGAAAGCTCAAAAACTGATCTTTTTTCATTTAAAATCAGAAAAGCTTAGGTTTTAGTTGCTGGAATACATTCTTTTCCACATCTTTTCTCAAATAAAAACTTAGAAACAATCTGCAAAAAATGGTATTTGGGGTGCAATTTCCATTTCTGTCAAAGCTTTTGCCACTGAAAATTCTGGCAAAGTTGTTTTGTTGTTGCTGGTGCTACTGTGCTCATTTGTAAAAATCAGGTAAATCGCTAGAAACAAACACAAGCAATTAATGGTCTCTCTATTTACTCATTCCCAGAAGCAGGAGCTGAGATGCCTTGTGGAGGAGTCTGTGCTGCTTCGGAATGACGGGGCAAGCAGGATCAGATGGAGCTGCAGGTGTTCACATCCTGGGGATGAAACAACGTGAAGATACCACAACCGAGCAGGGTGGTGGTGACAGCACCTGGCACAGTCCAAACCAGCTCCGGTTCAGACTCCAGTACACCTCATAGCTCCAGTCATTTGCTCTTGGACTAGCAGAATCGTCTACATTTGGTGGGGGTAAGCACCTAAGAGAGGATATTTGTACCAAAACACTGCGCAGACTTGGTCAACTGAAACAGTTCACAAATTCCAGCTTTTCACTGGAAAACATATTGATTTTTTTCTGGTAAAAGCCTGCTTTCACATTTTCAGAACAACATATTCTTTTCTATGTCAAAGAAATGCTTGGGCAAACGCAACCCTTTTTAGCTTTTTAATTTTACATTTCTGTGGGAAGATGAAAAAAGTTCGGGGGATCAACCCACAAGCATTTTCCTCACACATTCGTAGTTCAGTCAGCAAACCAAAAAAATCAATTCTTCACCCATTTCTAATGCACGGGGTCACTAAATGTGAAACACATTCTTTTCCAGTAAGTCATTCCTAATAAAAGGCATGAAACACAGTGGGCAAATGGCTTTTGTGTAGATCTGGAGACATACAAATTGAAATTAAACTATTGTCCAGCATCCCTTTTTCTCAGGTATTGAAGGGGAATGGTTTTCTAGATGCTAGTGCATGTGTGGGTTAAATTGTTCAATAGGTTTTATGATTATTTTTCTAACCGTTCAGCATAAATAGCATTTTACTTTAGTGGTTTCTCTACAGATAAAGGTATTGGGCATATTTCAATGAAGCATTTTGCTAATTATCACTATTATGAGGTTATTTTAATAAATAGATGATAGCAGATGAACGGTCTTGCTCTCAATGTCTAATTTTCTTCCATTCCTCTCTTCACGGAAGGGGCATTTACATTCATGTGGAGAGAGGGGAAGGCAGCGGTGTGAGCAGGTCCTTTGCTGATCTATTAATAACATTTTCTTCTCCGTAGCTACTAAATTCCCAGTATGTTTCTGCAATATAAAATTCCGGGTCTTTACACAGCACTTATCAGCATGGTGGGGTGGGGACGGCTTGACTTTCACAGGACCCTCTTGCCTCCATCCCAGCACAATTTAATAGCGATACTAAAAATACAGTGAAGCTTTTGCCATGTAGGAAACGAGAGCAGTCACTCCCCTCCTGCTTCAGCCCACACACTTTGTTCAACCAAACAAGGTGACCGAGTCCCTCTCATCTCTTCCAAACCCAAGGTTGCTTTGCTTGCAAGGGTTTGGAAACTATTTCCGATGTTTTCTCGCAGTTGGTCACTGGCAGGGGGTGATCTCCAGCACAGATAACCCAGCAATCCCGAGCACCTCCTGTCCCCATCACACGTTCTCCTCCCGGCCGCACAGCTCCCACCATCAGCAATGCAGCCACTGTTCTGTGTATTTTTCAACTCACACGAACCATGTATCTCATGATTTCAGGAGACAAAGCGCTCCCACAACGACAGGTTTTTGCACAGCTGCGGTGGTCCCACGTCCTGTGCCAAAGTCCTGAAGGCAGCGGGCCTGCCGCTGCGGGGGGCGAGGGGATGCTCAGGGGTGCAGCACCCCCAGACACAGCCCCTGTGCCTCCAGCCGCAGCTCTCGCATCACCTCTGCCCTCCTGCGCCTGCCTCTCCCCTTGCCCTGGCAGAAACTCCTTGTCTGGGTGCAGCCCGGCTCTTCTCTTTGGATTTGGAAAGTTCAATATGGCCAGCAGGGGCAGGGAGCTGCCAGCCAGGTCCTGGAGCCGTACACACGGATCGGAGAGAGATCACAGAATCAGAGTATCACAAGATGTCAGGGATTGGAAGGGACCTGAAAAGCTCATCCAGTCCAATCCCCCCGCCGGAGCAGGAACACCCAGATGAGGTTACACAGGAAGGTGTCCAGGCGGGTTTGAATGGCTGCAGAGAAAGAGACTCCACAACCTCCCTGGGCAGCCTGGGCCAGGCTCTGGCACCCTCACTGAGAAGAAGTTTCTACTCATATTTAAGTGGAACCTCCTGTGTTCCAGTTTGTACCCATTACCCCTTGTCCTGTCATTGGTTGTCACCGAGAAGAGCCTGGCTCCATCCTCCTGACACCCACCCTTTACATATTTATAAACATTAATGAGGTCATCCTTCAGTCTCCTCCAAACTAAAGAGACCCAGCTCCCTCAGCCTTTCCTCATAAGGGAGATGCTCCACTCCCTTCATCATCTTAGTTGCCCTGCACTGGACTCTCTCCAGCAGTTCCCTGTCCTTCTGGAACTGAGGGGCCCAGAACTGGACACAATATTCCAGATGTGGTCTCACCAGGGCAGAGTAGAGGGGAAGGAGAACCTCTCTCGACCTACTAACCACCCCCCTCTAATCCACCCCAGGTACCATTGACCTTCCTGGCCACCAGGGCCCAGTGCTGGCTCATGGGCACACTGCTGTCCACCAGGACCCCCAGGTCCCTTTCCCCTACACTGCTTGGTCCCTTTCCTGTACACTGCTCAGCCTGAGGCTGCAACACAGACTGTCCATAGCAGCTCTGCAGACCTCCGCCTCCACAAAGGCTCGGGGACAACATCCAAACGCACCCCTCCATTTCATGGATACTTCCAGGAGTCATTTTCTCCTGCCTCCTGATATTGGGAAGCACAGAGCTGGCATGAGAAAATGACTCCTGGAAGTTTGAGCAGAGATTTCCAGGGTGGGGGGAGACTGGCTGTATTTCCTGCTTTAGTACAGCTCGCCGTGCGTTCCCCCTGTAGCGCCCTCGCTCTGGGACATCACTGTAGCTGCACAAAGACGGGACTTTTCCTTACCCACAGGTACACACACACACACTCGGGATGAAGCCAGAGTTATAACTCCATCACACAGCTTTGTCACAGCTGTCACCAGTTCGGGAAAAAGAGCCGTGAAACTCCTCTTCCATTTTGAGCTAACCACTGAGCAGCATGTTAATTTTCTGGGTCAGCATCCCAGGATTTTCCTTTTCCTAGCATGCTGTTCAATACTCTCCGCTCTTTGACATCATGTACAACTTCTATAGCAAGAGAGTGCTTAATCCTCTCTGAAGTAATTTCTTTCTTCTTTTATGACTGGAGCCCTGGACAGTGTTATGCTTCAACCCCAGTGCTATATTTAACTCAGCCATCTTGTTCATTCTTCCTCTCATCTACAGCTTGGCTAAAAGGAAGAAATTGCAGTCATGAATAAAATACCAGGAAGAAAGTCAAACTGTTTAACACACTTCTAGGCGAGCTGCAGCATCTAGAGAAGGGCTGGATTTCTACAACGTTCGTCTTAGGGCGGATTTCCATACGGCTTGCTGCTCGGAGGCGAAATGCGAGAGTTAAAAAGATGCGACCTCAGGAACATAACAAACGGGACAGAATTTGAAACAGTGGTTGGATAGTAATAAAATTACTCTGGTCACAGGGAGCTGCCTCAGCCTCCTGACCTAAGTTGAGGGCTTGCTTCTGCAAATCGGGTAACGGCACATGCGATGGGCAAATGTAGCTCCCAGGGTATATACACGGTGTTTCACAACAAGGGACCCAGTTTGAAATCACTGCATCTCTACAACCATGAACCGCCCATGAATGAAATTCTTACCACTCGAAAGGGCAGGACACAGACTAAACATAAACTAAAACTTGATAACTCATTCAACCATTTGTAAATTTTCATGTAATTGTAACATGTTGCCATCCTGAAATACACTGCTTTGAAATTGGGTCCATCTTTTTGAAACACCCTGTATTTTACAAAATCATTGCCAGCAAACGTTGGCCACCACCGTACAACCTTGCTCAAGCAAAACCAGCTCAACATGGCATTTGTCATCACTTCCAAAATAAAAAAACCCCTCCATTTGTCTACATTTAGATGCCGCCACACCGTACGTAACTCATTACCCTCTGTGTTAGTTCTGGCACCCTCTTCACTACAAGTGCGCCCGTGTTTTGTTATATCCACAGTATGCGGCCGCAACACAATGAAGAGGAAGAACATGACTTAGGGCTGCCTGATCTTGACATTGATCATATGGTTGTCCGGTCTCCGCTGTATCATATGGATACGACCTTTACCATCTCACCCAAACAGAGAGGAATGACCACAATTACAGTATTGACAATCCTGAAATGTCTTATGCACAATGATTAGGTATGTTTGTTCTTTGAGCACCTGTCTTCAACATCTCTACAGCTTATTTAATGCCAATTTTTCACCTTTAGCAGGGGCATATTTTCCTGAGGCTGACAGAGCTTGCATTGGGAAAAAGAGGACAGCTGTTTCAGGCACCTCTGCCTAAAATGAGGCTCCTACCTACATGTAAAAGCATATGAATCTGATCTTCAGAAGGATGGTAGATCCAGATAATTTTTAATCACCCAGGGACAAAAGTTGCCAATTCTGCCTCTATTCAGTCGGTTTTCTACATACGACATTTTTATTTTCTGTTTCACCTGAGCGCACACAACCGAGAAGCTCCAGGTTCCAGCCTTTGAAATGTTAGTACAACTGTGTGGGCGACAGCCCCCAAAGCAGACGCCAGCGCACACGTGCTTACAACACAAGTGTTCAGATAAGTCTAAATTCGCAGAAGCATAACGTGCTGAAAAAGTTCATGAGCACTCACATTTTTAAACAATTTCAATCTGCTCTATTTCATATGGGTTTTTTTTGGTGACAGCAAAACCTCAGGCAAATCTGCTGCATATTCCCAGCAATAGAAGGGGCTTGTGTACACATTGGCAGCAAATGATGAATTTCACATTCAGCTTTGAGACAGAACCAACTGAACTTAAAACCCACCTACAAAGGCATGGCACACACACTAACAAAGTTTCCACTCCAAATGTACCAAGCAAGAACTGTTTTACTGTGAATTTGGACCCTTTTTCACTGTTCCCTAAAGCTGGAACTGACGATGAAGCCACAGATTAGATAACAGCACCAATATTTGTTTAGTAGCCAGTTAAAGGAAGAGCCAGCTCCTTTAACATGTTAAACTCTCGATTGGTCTGACAAATGAACCAGGAAAGAGATGAGGCAGGAGAAAATGAAGCCTTTAGCCTGTGACATCCTGCGCTCAGCAGGGATTTCTATCACGGACAGATGCTCCGTATTCCCAAGCCCTCTTCACGGCGCTGCTTCCCGAAACAAACACCACCCTCCTCTGCACCCCTGGCCGCAGAGAGGGCCGGTGGGAGACGAGGCCTCCAGCCACCACCCAGGGAAATCTTCCCTTTCCCCCTGTCCCTGTGGTAAATAAGGGAGGTGTGGAAAGGCCAGGAGGTTGGAGGAAGGCCAAGCTCCTCATTGTTCTGTGAGGCTGCTCACAAAGACTTTTTTTTTTTTTTTTTTTTAATTGTTTTGTGTCCTTTTAGTTCCACCAGACCCACTCTAAAGAGGCATCTCCTTTGCTATTAATGAAATCTGCTTCCATTTCCAAAGTTCTGTGTGCAGGCTGTAATCTCGGTCCCAGCCCAACTCAAATATCTGTTGTTTTGGTGGTGGGCTTCTGGACCACATCCCTCTTGCTCGATGCCAAAAGCGTAATGCAGAAAATTTCACCCACCGTTAGGAGCCATCTGGTTATGATGCTCTGAAAAGTGAGACAGATAAGGAGTTGTATGACACCCATGTAAGGCAATTTGCTGGCCTGTTTATCATACCTGACTCCGGGGTGCACAGCTTTATTTTGATTTGATAAAAAGCAAAGGAGTGCAGCTGTAGCACACTGCTGCTTCTCTAAGCAGACAGATGGGCATCACTGTAAGGAAGCCACATGGCTTTTTTTTTTTTTTTGTTAAATTCAGCTCATTAGGTTTTATCTGCAATATGTTGCTGTATTGGCAGAAAACCTTTTAGCGAGCAGAAACATTAGCCAAAGTTTGTCAACAGATACGGGGAAGATCCTATTGTGGAAGGATATGTGCTGGGGCAAGAGTGGGGTCTGGTGGCTTCTCAGTGCTCAGAAGTCAGTTTGTTAATCTTTTTTCAGCTCATTCTATAATTTGTACAGAAATGGTAGTACTGACTAACATATTAATAGAGCTGCTATTCACAGTTCGTAATTGCTGGTGCATTTCAAGACAGTTCACGAATCACTTTATCTGAGTAGGTGCAGAAAGTTTGTCAGCAAAACCTGGAAAGTGGGAATTTCTCTCTTTGCCTCTAACAATTAACAGAAACCTAGATGCCCGCATTTCTGTAAAAGTGAAAAGTACATTTTAAAGTTGAGAACACCTCTGCTTTTAGAGGCTGCGTTACTTTGAGACATTTTTCCAACCAAAATGATTCTGTGACTCTATTAGGAGCCCTCTCAGGTCCCTCTGACACACAAACATACACCAACTCATTAAAGGTCATTTTGTTAGCCCTGAAGCAACCGCATCCACATCTCAGTCCAGGGCAGAACTCCGCTTTTGAAGCACTGTCCTGACGGTTCCCACTTTGCTTTGGGTGACATCCATGAAGCGGTGTGGGAGCACAGGCTCTGGATTCCTCTTGGATGAAACTAAACCACCAAATAAACTGCAATAACACTTTGGTCCTTAATGGGCATTCAGTCCACGAATTGGTCTGAAGTAACCCCCAGTAGGGACATCAGAGCCTCAGCATCATTTCGCCCTCTACATCTACAGAACAGGATTACTTGCTAAAGTAAATGCATCAAAAGACCTCTCTTGTTTTAATTTACGGGTGGTAAATTTAATTTTACACCGGGGGATTTCAATTACTTCAAATTTGAACCAAATCAAATCAAACTCAACCAAAATTTAATAACCAAAGTAGGAATATCCACACAGTTTTTTAGTTACTCTAAATTTACCAGTCTAATATGATGCTTTGAATTAAACCATATAAACTCAGCATCTAAAAGTAACCTTAGGATCTGCAAAAGAAAACATTTTTCAGTAATGCTGAGAGTTGAGCTATGTTTTCCATTAGTGGAAAATGTGATCACATTCTGAGATACTTTGTATTTTTATACTGGCTTTTATTTTTAGCTGTTTCTGTATTAGAGCAGTGCTCATTATCTTGCTATAATTAAAGGTCACTGCTCTTGTTACTATCTATAGCTATAAAACTTTATGGTAGGCTGCCACATCTTGACCCAAAATTAGATGCATCTTAGATCATCTGTTCCCGCTTTCTCCAGTTGCCTGGCCCGTGTGCATGTAACAGACGCTCTGCAGCTCTAAGCCACTTGGGGAGTGTATCTGGGAGATATTGCAAGACGGAAAGATCGGGGGTTCTGGGAGAAGCAACCGTAATCACCATTGGTATCAGTCACTTGGACGAGGGTTTCACCAGCAAAAGGCACACAAGCTCCCAGAGCAGGGAAGGTGCCAGCACCACCGGTTGCTGTCTCTTCACCAGGGAAGACTTGAGCCACGGTCCCCTCCAAGGAGCCCAACCACAGCGCTGGAGGTGGCAGGGAGAGCTGCTGCCTTTGGTAACCACAGTCGTAGAATCATTTTGGTTGAAAGAGACCACTAAGATCATCAAGTCCAACCATAATCTAACTCTAACACTAAACCATGTCCCTAAGAGCCTCTTCTATACATCTTTTAAACCCCTCCAGGGATGGTGACTGCACCACTGCCCTGGGCAGCCTGTTCCAATGCCTGACAACCCTCTCCGGGAAGAATTTTTTCCTAATATCCAATCTAAACCTACCCTGGTGCAACTTGAGGCCATTTCCTCTTGTCCCATCACTTGCTACTTGGGAGAAGAGACCAACCCCTCCCTGCTCCAAGCTCCTTCCAGGCAGTTCAGAGATCAGAAGGTCTCCCCTCAGCTCCTGTTCTCCAGCTGAACCCCCCAGCTCCCTCAGCCGCTCCCATCACACTTGTGCTCCAGCCCCTTCCCCAGCTCCGTTCCCTTCTCTCAACTCACTCCAGCACCTCCATGTATTTCCTGAACCAGCGGTGCCTGAGCAAATCAGGTGTGGGGAGCACCGACTTAAGCCAAAATCCCTTTTGTCTGGATTTACCTTTTTTCCTCGATTTCTGCAGAGCAGCCAACAAAGTGGAATGCTAACGCATAAGTAAACTTCACTGGCATTTCTGTAATTCAAATAAAGAATACGTTAGATTTATTGCCAGCTCTCTCCAGCCTTGTTTCTGGCTGCTGTGCAGTCAGAGCTTGTTTTACCACCATGGGTAAAATGGACCCTGTGAAAGCAAAAGATGGTTTCATGTGTAGAAAAGAACAGCCACAAAGTTTGCTATATGCTTTTGACCTTTTTGTTGACATGATGATCCAAATCTGCTAACCAATAGTGCAACAGGGACTACAAAAGAAGAGAAACATTTATTCCCTCAGAAATAGTTCTGTTTCCCAGTAGTCCATAAACTCCACTCATTTCAACACCAGATGTTTCCCTCCATCTCAAGCACGAGAAATTTTTCTGTCCTTTAAACTTCAATCTTGCCGGGGAAAAAAAATACAATATCTAGTCACACATGAAAGAGCTAAGCTCCATGGTAATTGAACAGCAGAGATTCTACACTTCAAATTCTGCCCAAGAGCTTGTGTGGATATTGGCTTTCAAGGGCAGAAAGGGGAATGGCTTTTCCTGATAACCATTGTGTATAGAGATACTACAGGAAAAAGCACAGGGCTATCAGCATGGTGGGAGGGAGTCGGAAGAAGAGATGGCAGGCCGGACTTCAGAAATACGCCCCCAGGTTTTACCTGAGACGGGGTCTGTATGAAGAATTAGGCCTCATCTCTGCTGAAAGTAAGAAAAATCTTCCGGCATCCAAGCTGTAATTGATATTCATGAAAATGTATGAGATTAATGCACTCACTCGGCACTGCCCTTCAACCTTATAATGAAAGCAGTCAGGTCTGCGAGGAGATGGTGGAGTAGAGAGGAGTGGGAAAAGTAAAAATGAAACAGGGAGGGGGAATAAGTGAACAGAGCCAGTTGATTGAAGTATTTCCTTTCTATGCATCTTCTGGCCAAACACTGGTCTCTTTTGCACAACGTAACACTGAGGGTATGTAAGATTTGCTCTGCTGACCTGAGCCACTAACATACCCTAGATCTGCGCTCTTTCCAGGCCATAACAAAGTCCTCTGCAAAGAAGCTTTTCTGATCCTGGAAGAGCAGCGCTGACCCTTCACGGTTTGGATTTAGGGATGGGACACAGGGCAATAAGAACCCAGCACGCTGTCAGATGTCCCGCAGCTCTGAGCAATGCTGCGCTAGAAGCATCGGGCAGGAGGGTCTCCAGAGCTCAGATGTGACAAGCCACCAAAAGCTTCCCGATGTCTCGGTACAAACCTATTCTGCCACAGGAAGAGAGCAGAAAGAAAAAGGGACTGCAGACTGCGGCTTCTGTAAAAGTTTTGTTTCGGTTACTCCCTCAGTCCTGTAATTTGGCGGCCCGAGGTGCTCCCTCCTTGTTGTGCTACACCTTGCGATACAGCAGGGAAAGCCCTGCCCACAGAGCTCTGTTCCCTGGCTGTACCCTGAGCTGTTTGCTTCTGGGCTGCCGTCCTCCACCCAACCAAAGGCCACGGCTTTTACCAAGCAGTCTGGATATCTCCAAACAACTGGAGTTCCCTCATCCTTTGTCAGGGTCTTCTTTACACTATTTGTTGGTTTGGGTTTGGTTTTTTTTTTCCTGACCATCTGATTTTCTGAATTGCTTCATCCGGTAACTATAAAACCCAATCTGCGGCATTTCACTTCAAGGACCAGCAGGTTTTGCGTGCTGACACTGTCTTTGCTGCACAAAAGCAGGATCAAGAACAAGCATTTTCAAAGCAACTTTCCTATTGAACCACAGGAGACTCCTTTGTCTCTCCTTATTCAGTTCAAGACAGCAAAGCTTCATGCACCAGACACATTCTCTTTACAACCTCTTCAAAGCAAACATTGTCCCCTGTGATGAGATTTCTCAGAAGATGAAGTTGTCCAATACCCTGACATGCTGCCACTTTTGTTTGTGCTGTCCCTTTATCCTACACAGGGTTATCAGTGTTGTCTTGTCCTTCATCCCGCTGAAAGCACAGATGCGTGTCCTAAAACCATTCAGCCACTCTTTGGGGGACCTTGCCCTAGACTTGAACACTGCCACTCTCCAGCAGAACCTTTTCAGCTCTTTAGATTTTGCTGATGACCTTGACAAGACTTTGAGCTCCCTGTGCTTTCAAGGTAGAGCAGGAGGAGGGTACTGAGAGACAGCAGGTCATTCTGTCCACTGCCAATCGTCATCTTAAGGGACATTTAGTCCGGTGTTGGCCATGGCTCGGTCCTGCCTTTTCATTAACATCTTTACAGAAGGACTAGACCATTGTACAGTATTAAGTGAAATGTGATTGCGGAGGCAAAGAAAACCTTCCTGCTGAGCTCTGTCTATTAGTCTCAGTAACACAGTTTGCAGTATTACCCACATACTCTTGCAGAAATGATGCTGTTTCTCTGGTGTACCAGAAAATTGTAAATATGCAGCTAAAAGAACTGTAGGAAGGACCTTGTTCAGAGGCAGGGGGCTCAGTGAAACCATCCTAAAGAACAAAATAGGGGTGATGCACACTTCCCTTGCCTATAAACTCCTGTCTGGCTCCACCTACACTGTAGAGTCTCTTCTGCCAAAACTGTGGTTGTAGAGTAGATAATCACCTTCTCTGCTCAGCTTTGCTGGCATGCCATAGCAAATATGTGTGCAGCATATTTGACATAAGACCAGACTGCTTTACAGTGAAAAAAACCCTTGAAACTTACTTTGGAAAAGAAAGTGAAAACTTAAATATCACTACTGAAGTACTAACATGAAACCTCCTCAGAGTAATGTTCCTATACTCCAGATTTCTCTGGAAGCCACGTACACTGTCATATTGTATCCCCATCACACCCTACAAAATACTCTCCAAGGTGAGGAGACAGCTGTTTGTGGTGCATGAGGGAACAGGCAGCCCATCTGGGAAATACAACTCCCATAAGACATCCTTTCAATATTTCTAAATAAAATGTTATTCTCAGTTATCTGACTTAAGGACGGGGCAGGGAGGAAGTAAAAGACAAAGCAGGGGCTTTTGTCTAAAAGTTTAACTTTGCTGAAAGCCCAGTTTGTTGTTAAAAACAGTGTCAGAGGATGCTTTCAGCCACATCTGGCAGGTTTCTTAAGGCTCAGGACTGAGTGTGCTGGAGGGCACTGTGGTCCTCAGGCTGCGCCGGGGAGCGCGGTAGGGCCGGTGTTTGGGGAAGAGCTGCTGCCAAAAAAGTGGAACAGCTCTGCAAACTGTGGTGTCTACTGAAATAAGCTAAACGGGAATTTTTCTTCCTTTGCTAAGGAAGTCTCACTTTAAAAATTAAATCCCGCACCCTCTTAAGGATCATAAAAGAATACGCCAGGCTGAAAAACTGCCCGTTCTTAGGAATGGTGCACATTTGATTAAAATCTAAGAGGATATTGCATAGGGCCCCGCTCACACTTACTGTGTAGTAACCTCATCGCTGCACGGGGGTGTTGGTGCAGTCCCTGCATCGCTGCTCAGACATGCTGTGCTCTCTGTGCTCCACGGTGAGGAACACGCAGGTGGACTGAACACAGCGTCTCCATGAACGCTGCTGTGATTGCTGGCAAGATGCTGAAGACTTACAGCTCCCGGCGTCCCTGTTGGGAAGGAAAGGGATTCAGAATCTCCTCTGAGGCCCTTGCTTTGCTATTGTATCTTATTTAAAAGGGTTGGTTTTGCCATTATGAAAGAAGTAGGTCACAGATAACCCAGACCAGTTCCTGTCTGCCCACTTTGCTACTGGTATGGAATAGCACAAAAAAACCCCTAATGTTATTCTTTTCTCACGTAAATTACCTTCCCATGTTTAATTCCATCACATGAAAAAGGGACGGCTGAGCTACCCACATCTCCCTTTGATTTTCTTCTGCACATTTTTTGCTGGGTTACTAGGACTTCCTCTCATCCCTTTCTTATCAGCACAGAGACAGGACCTTGTTAGGTTGCCTCTTTGTATTTAAGAAACCAAATCTGCTCCCCCTACTGGCATTCAAAGTCCCAGAGGAAAGAAAAGCACTTTCTGACCTCCAAAGTGTTTTCTGAATGAAGCAGATCCTTTCTTTTTCACCAGAGACCACAGAACAAAGCTGGTAGTGATCGGTCTTTATGAACTGAAGAGATATTGGGAACCGATGCAGCTTGGCATTCAATGTGCCATTACCCCAGAGGTGAATTCCCTCCAGTTTACTTTCCTGGTTTTGTTTCTCTCTTCTGTGGCCGCATTGTCTGCCCTGTACGCTTATCCCAGGGCTGAGCAGGGGAAGCATCGGGGTCCAAGCCGATAGCCAGCAGATTAATTCCACCACCGTACTCCGCGGCTCTTTCTGTACTTTGACTTCCCAGGTCAGTGAGGACTTTATGGGCCAGTTTTTGCTTATCTTGAGTGTAACAGTGCACATACGGAATGGAGACATTTATATCCAGCTCCAGAAACAGCATGTTAACTATATTTATCTTTCCAGGAGATTGTGCCAGACTCATCACCATGGTACCTGCAGTGCACAGACTTGTAGCTGCGGCCTTTTGATACAAAAGCCATTTGGTAGCCCTTATCCAACTGCTGGGAGCCATGAAGTGCAAGGGAGCGCTGACGCTGCTCCCGAGTTATTTGGGGAGGAGGGAAAATGTTAGTCTTGTTAATCATTTCTTATGTTTGCACCGTGGTACACTCTGGTATGCTAAGTGCCTTAGCTCTCCTTCCAGGCTGAGGGTTTGTGGATTATTAATCATCCCTACTTTCAAATATATAAATCATGATAACAGTAAAGGCAAAGGAGGAGAAGCAGCAATCTCCTGTTAACCCTTCCAGCTCAGAGGATGTTGTGGGTCCTGCCCAGTACATCTCCCTGATCTCACCACGACTGTCCCTGTGCCAGTCACCTCCCCAAGAAAGAGGCCCATGTATTTTTAAAGCTGTCCTCAAACCCACTCACGCAATAATGTCACACCCACCGATTCCGAAGATGACGGGGAGGTCCCAGGTGCCAGGCTCCTATCATGAGGGACAGCAGTTGGCTGGACGTCGGACTCCATTTCTTAAACGAGGACCTGGAGTAAAAGCACACAGCAATATTGTTGAGTGGAGAGAGAAAACAAGACATGTTGAGCACTGAAAAAACACAGGGAAAATAAGCTTGCTGGGATGCTCAGGTCCATAGAAACTAGCCTATTTTAACAAAGATTCACAGATGACTTGATGCTAATACTGTCCTGAGATTGAAAAAAAAAGATCCCTCTTTCCTTTCTTCCTTCCTCCTGAATTATTCTATCTTTTGCCTAGGTTAAAACAGTATTTTTGAACTGGAGCAGACCTTCCTCAACTGGTCTAAATATTATATCCAATAAATACTTACTGGAGTAAGGCTGCATCTAAGCCAAGCCCACAGGCTAGACAGTCTTCTAGTCTACAGGAAACCTTTCAAACTGTACAGCCCTTCATAAGTGCCAAAAACCTACATTAACTTCAGTCCCAGCCAATGAAGTTCTCAAAAGCCAGAGCAAACCACTGCTCAGGCAGGACCCTCTTTCAAAGCTGTGACAAGATCTGCAATCCTGGAATCACATCTTCTATTAAGCTCCAGACAGTGCATAACCACACTGTGTAATGTATCACCACATTCCTCCAGTTCATCACAGCTAGGAAACAATTTTAGAATAGATGAGTTTATTCTAAATAAATTTGCAATAAACAAATGGGCTCAAAATAGGGTTATTTTCAAAATTTTCATTTTTTTAAAAAATAAGATCTTTACAAAATACTCTGATATTTCAGGAAAGGAATGGTTAGGAAAAGTTTTGGGAAAAAAAAATGTTCCAAGAAGATTAAGTACTGGGGAAAAAAAAAAAAAAAAGATATTTTGTGATTGGAAAGACAAAATTTGCAAACGAATACTACCTGAAATGATTTATCTCAAGACAGCATCACGGTCTGATCACAGCAAGACTCGTCAAGTGATTTATCTCAAGGTACCATCACTCTCCACTTGGGTGCTCGGGAATCCCTGTCAGCCAACAAAGAGGACGAAGAGGACGATGCTCACTCCAACTCTGGGTGCTGCCATGTGTCACCCTGCTGCCACCAAACCCAGGCCTGCCCACCTGGCCTTCAGAGAGCCCGTCCCTGGGCGAGGGAGAGGGCTGGCTAGATCGTTAGGTTCGATCTACAGCAAAAATTCCCTGCTGATACAAGATCCGATGTCAGGGAGATCTCTCCTTTCTCGAGTTTGTGCATAGACACGAGGTTTGTTCATGCCGAGCACCCTGGGCTGGCTCTGGGGAGAGGAGAAGGTGCTGCTGCTTTGAGCAGACAACAGCTCTTGTAGCAAAGCAGCCACAGCACATGTGCCAGTAGTATTTTGTCCAACATTTTGGCCACTTTAAGATTAAATACTGCTAATTGTCATGACTTGTGTGCATGTTTTATACCATGGCACAGATGTTTTTTTTCTGTTGTGCTACAACATTTATAGGTAATAACAGTAAATCCACTTTTTATACCACTAGTCAACCATGCTCTAAAGGCCTTGCAGCAAAGCAAAGCAGCCGAAATCTTAATTATGGTGGTGATGATGACTGAGAGGTGTGGTTGCAGTATTTGTAAACAACGGTTTGATTTCAGGTTTAACTGTATCCTAACTAGGCATGTTTATAAGAGATCACAAAAGGCTGGTTTGTAAGTATACACAGCCAGATTCTCATGTAAATCAGCACAGTCCCATTTCAGTCCCCTGGGCTCCAGCCCCAGGAAAAGGGTGGATGTCAGTGGAGCTGCATCATTTTACAGCAGCAGAGCCCATTACTTTTAAGAGTTTGCGGCACCAGAGTGGCTCTTAAATATTGAAGGTTTTATCTTGCAATGGGCTAAAAGGATTCGCGTGTCCTTGGAGCAGCATTTAGTGCATCTCCGGAGAAACCCAGTCCTCCGCACAGTCATTTTCTGTTATCATCTGAGCAAGGCTACGTACGTACTGTCACGGTGGGTGAAACTCACTCCTGTGTAGACAGTCTGCATGGAGTATACCTTGGTTCGAAGCTCACTTGAGCCTTTGAAGTGAATATGAATGAATTTATACAAGGGAAAAACTCCATCCTCTCTAAATTATCCTTTATACAGCCCCGGAGCTGAAAACCCTACGCACAGAACTGTCTCGTGAACATGCTTTCAAAATCTCTGCAGATGTGGTAGGGTCAGGGCAATACCTCTGCTTAAATTTAGATTGACAATTACAGAGAGCAGCTCTAGCATTTCTAAAAGGAAAAATACATCCGATTCTCCTCTGTGCTAAGACTCAATAGGCCCAGGATAAAGTGTCTGGAATACCAGCAGTGCCTCAAAAGACATAATCATCTTATCTGCATAACTTATTCAGGTATTTATAAATAGCTGATAAAATAGAGAAACTTGTAAGTGTATCAAGCAGGAATGAAAAGATGTGAAGACCATTAAATACATGTAAGCTGCTACAAAGCTTCCTCATTTAGCTGTGCTAAAGCCACGCAAGTTTCGGCCCTTTGTGTTCTGAGGGGAAGGTGAGGATCAGCAGAGGCACCGAGGTCCCTCCCGGGGCAGCCTGGAGGGATTCATGATTCATGAATGATTCATCTTGCGGAATGAGAATGGCTTTTCCTGGAGGGAAAAACAAACAGTAAGAGTTTGCAGCCTGGCTGAAGCTCACGTTATATCCCCTACACTGTCTTCATACAATGAACTTCTCCAGGGCTCTTCTGAAACGGTCTCAAAGGCAGAGGGGGGAAATACAGCTTTCTGCTGCATTGGTGTCAGTGGCTTTGCCCTCACATAATTAGCTCATTTTAGCCCTTTTTGGTTTGCATCTTTTTTTTTCTCAGATGCCGGCTCTTATTCTTTCTAACCTACCTAAGAGTAAATACTGCCAGAAGCAAGACTCTTCTTAGAACAGCTCCTGAATCATCTCTCCTGCTTTCTAAGAGCATTTGAATTAGACCAAGAAAGCCACCCCATAGTCATATAAGCTATATATTGAGCATACTCATTTGATTACAATCACTTTGGTTTCCTGGCCTAACATTTAAACGGGAAAAGACATTCAAAATGAACCAATATTAGGTATAGGCCTTGCAGGCAAAACATTGTGCTGAAAACTGGGAGCACTGCAATATGAGAGAGCGGAAAAATCCTGTCTAAGTGTTTTATGCAAATTGTAATAAAGTAAGAAGAACAAAAACATACCAGAAACATTACTGAATCCACCAACTGGATGTTGCTTTATAGGCAAGTTCTTAGGCAGAAAGCTGTAGTAACTTACATTCTTCACAATAAAATTGAAAATGCACTTATAGTATAGTGGATCACGGCTTTGTGAAATATTACAGTTTTCATTATTTGCTTTTGCAGGTAGTTAAATTTAAGCGCTACTTACATTCCCCTTCATCCCCAAATTTAAAAGGCAATAAATTGCTTTAGTGTTTTCAATTTCTTTTCCTTCAAGAGATGCAAATTGATTGCCTGAATTCCTCCACAAACTTTATTCTTACGAACAAGGGAGAATAATTTCCAAGGCCATTGGCCCCAGCTAATCCCCCTTTAGCGCCGGGTCTCCTTTCTCAGAGGCCACCACTACCACACATCATATCCTGTAGGACAGGAGCAGCAGCAACTCCTGTAGCCGGGACCAGAGGGACGGGATTGCTCAGGGTCTGTTGGACCTTTCAGCTCGGTGGCACAAAAAACAGAGCCGGACCCGGAGAAGCAAAGGGATAAAGGGTGTTCCTCAGAGACACACTTGGGATGTGCCTCAAAAGTAGTCGTTCCCGGGCTAGCAAATCACTTGCAGATAAAACAGGTTGGTTTTCAAACTTCCTGGTTCACTGAGGGACAAATGGGCTGCAGAAGAGGCAAAAAAGTAACTTGGCCAATTAAAAAGCCCGATGTTGCTAACTGGCATGGTTCAGCAAAGTGAAAGATTGGGTTCAGGCCAGGAGTGTGGCCACTTCAGGCTCCAGTCTCTGATAAAGCTCGCTGCAGAGCTTTGAGGTGCTGTCACAGGAGATCTGCAATCATAGCATCATTTTGGTTGGAAAAGACCTTTAAAATCACTGAGTCCAACCATTAACCTCACACTGCCAAGTCCACCTCTAACCCATGCCCTTAAGAACCTCATCTCCACATCTTTTGAACACCTCCAAGGATGGTGATTCCACCACTGCCCTGGGCAGCCTGTTCCAACACCTGACAACCCTTTCCATGAAGAACTTTCTCCTAACCTATTGTTTTAAACCCAACTGGGCTATTAAGCACAAACATCTTCCCAACCTTCTGCTCTCTCTCATCAGGTTTGTGATGGATCTGATCTTCAGAGACCTTGGGTTGAGGGGGCAGAGGGAACCCGAGAGCCATCGTTGGGCTCTCACCCCCTGCAAGCCCACTGAAGCCCACTGGGCAAATGCCAGACTTTCATTTATTCAACTTCTTTCCTCCAAAGGAACTTACAAGAGCTGACCACCTCCAGCACACTGGTAACAGCACAGAACCTGTCCCGTGCCTCTGCCTCAGTTTCCCCAGGTCAGCTCAACCCATAGTCTAAACTGCCATGAGGGCAGGTCAAGGCAGTGGCCAAAGCAGCAACAGGAGCACCTGAACCCATCTCGCCTACGTTACTGGTTATTCATAGCGAGCTCTGGTCACAATGGGCAACAGGCACACAGCACTGGTGGTGACACCCTCCCATAGCCATGCTGCTTGCCACCAACATGAGCTGCCAGGCACCGTGGGGCTCAGGAGACATGAGACGTGGCTCACCAGGCCCTTCTCCTGTTCCCACACTGGCACACGTGTCTGAAGGAACAAACCGGTGTGAAAATCCAAAATCTGTATCTAAAAAGGTGTTCAGTCGGAGAGTTGCCTCCATAGCTGAGATTACTGAGAGCAGAAGTTTGTTTCAAGGAGGTTTTTGGGTGGTGGGTCAGGTTTTCTTCTGCCCTCAGCACAGTGGGGATCCAAGCCATGGCTGGAGTCTTACCAAAACTACCTAGTCATAAAAACATGAAGCTTCTGTCAATGCAGTTTCAAAACACATTATAGAGACTACAATATAGAGCCTACAAAACACATTATAGAGACTACATTATAGAGACTACAATAAAGTCCTTAGCAGGCCAGCAGTATGGTAAAAAACAGAAAGCTAACATCGAACTATCTCTACCTTTTGATTCTGCCTTTCGGAAAATAAAAATACAGGGAGTGGTGAGGGGGACAAACCAGCTCAAGGGGAGTACCCTCCCCTACATGGTTGGATTTTTCTAGGAATAATGACCATTCTGTAAGCAAAGCCTAATTGCCATTCCTTGCACACATTCCATACAGCCTCATCAGCCCATCCGGCGTGGGGTGCAAAGCGCAAATGTGCTTACTGTCAAGTGACAAGAAGAAAAATGCCATCGCCGGGCCAGTGCCTGCTGCAGCAGATGTGCAAAATGGAAACCTGCAAAGCCTTACAGAGCCAGGGGCTGGCAGCGTGGCTAGCTCTGTAAATAACTTGCGGGCCTCGAAAGGGAGGCGCATCTCTTAGGAGAGATACGGAGATAAGGCAGGGCCGAGAGCTGAGGCTGAGGGTGCCCAGCTGGGAAGCATCACCCAGAAAGCAGGTCCTCCCCCAGGCCTCACTGAAAACAGCGGCTCCTTCTGGCTCGCTCATTTAAAAAGCTCCCTAAAAAGTGAAAGAAACTGTGAGAGGAGTGAAGCACTTGGCAAAACGCAGCCACTTGAAGATGCTACACGTGCGGAAAGGCTGTAAGCCCATCCCCAACCTCATCTAATGTCTAGTGACAGCCCATCAAATGTTCCCTCTTTATTAAATTTAACTGTGAACAAAATTAGCAAAGAAATATAGGGTTTAATTAATGTTTGCCTTGACCATAAATGAAAGAGAACTTTAATTTTTTTACTGTATTTTACTAATCAGAGTCATTCAATATCTTGGATGCTAGTAAATTAATTCTGAACTAATGAAGTTAAAGGAGGTCATTTGTTAGAGAAAACTGATTACATATCGGGATCTCCTGGGGACCTAAATGAGAAAATCACTATAATGAAAAAATATTTTAAATGATGCAGGTCAACCAAGTAGATCATTAAGGATACGTGGGGAGGGGGGTGGAATTATTAATGACACCACGACAGGGAAATGCCAAAAGGGAAGTGAGCTGACCTAAGCAAGTGGAAAGACATCTACAGTGCTAGCTTGGGTTTTTTGCCCTTTTAATAATTGAAACACAGGAATTTCATTGCTTGCCTCAAATTAGTCACCTGTGCCCAGATATTTCAATGACAGCATAACAGTAATGCACTAATGTGCATTACATACGTAAATTTATTTGTGTAAGGCATAAACCTTTTTAGTACTATAAATCGCATCAGCACCTAAAAACCCAAGCCAAAAGATGGGCTGCATTGTACGAGGCATGGGGAAAGGAATGCAAGGGGAAAGGAGGGATCCCTGCTCCTGAGAGGTTTAATTTCAACCAGCAAGCAGCAGCCGAGGGATGGAGGTCGCAGTGTCAGGTCCAGCAAGCCAGGCTAGAGCTTGGACACAGCCCGGCAGAGCAATGGGAGCAGCGCAGCCTGAATCAACAAGAACCACTCTCAGGGGCTGGAGCTATGGTCTGTCCAGCCCCAAAATCCCACCGCCCCGGACCACGGGAGATGCTCTTTAGGGAGGGCACAGGAGCCCCCTCTGCAGCCTGTTGTCCCTGCGCTCCTCCAGCACCTGAAATGACAGCAATGGGGACACAGAGAGCGCTGCTCTGCCTGCACGCTTCACATCCACTTTGGACCTGTGGTCTGAAACTAAATGTATTCAGTTTTGTTTTGAACCTGCTGGCACCATTAAACTCCAGCATTAACCTCCTGAGGCAACACATCCCAGGAATTCATTGCCTGCTATGAGAAACAGTCATTTCCCCCACCTGTCTTACCTCATCTCCTACCAGTTTCAGTGAGTTCCTCCACCCAGTAGTAGCATAGAATTTGGTGAGAAACGGTCCTGCATTCACTTGATTCATTGTTTTACTAACTTTGATTGTATCTTCCTTACACCTCACTCAGCGGCAAAATAATTCCTAATGCTTTGCTCTTGGTGCCCTTCCGGACGACACCCAACGCTGTGTTGGCTTCTGTGGCTGCCCCTGCCCATGGACCTCATGATTTCAAAGAGCCGTCAGCGATGGCTCTTCCCCAGCCTCCAAGTGCCAGCTCTGAGTCTGGCATTGTGTGGGCAGGATTTAGATTATTCTTTTTCCTGAACCAGCAAGTATTCTCCCGAGAATCCCTGAAACATCCCTCTTTCCACATACACGTCAACACTGAGGATGCGACTGAGCCTAATCCTGCGTGGCAAAGCACATAAGCGTTGGAGACAACGAGATAGCATCCATATTTTTTCGGAGTTTTACTGAGCCAGCTTACAGAGCTTCAGGATACTCTCAGGAAAAAGGAAAAAATGAATAAAATCAAAGGGGTGATTGAAGGTAGAAACTAAATGAGGCAGGAGGTGCAAGCAACGTCATCTCATGAGGAGTAGCAAATGGAGTCTGGCAAGGAAAGTTGCATGGCAAAAAAAAGGAGAAAAAAAGATATCTCTGTTCAATAGTACAAGGAAGATCTTATCATGCATTCAGGAAGCCACAAGGAATCTAGGGAATATTAGAGGAGAAATTACTATACGGAATGAAGCAGCACCAGGAAAATTAGCTGAAACAATCCTTCGTGAAATGGAAGTAAAGCAGATAAAGCACTGACACATCTGTTTACAAAGCTGATCAAAAAGCAGTTTATTCAAAGGAAAGAAGAACCAAAAGTGATCCTGGATCCAACTAAATCCACTTTTCAGGATTCCTTCACCAAACCGGGCACAGAGAAATACGCTAGTCCTACAGAGCAGATGCAAACTATTTAAATTAGTACATCAGGCAGTTCTGTCACAAAGAGACGTAATTTGATTTGAGGAGCCAATACCTCAAGCAGAGCCTGAAAGGGCGATCAACAGTTTAGAGCTTGGAAAACTCCCAGAACTGGAAGCCAAATTCTTCAGAGCATTTAAACAAAAGCTCATTCCCTCGTTAAATTTGCTGTAATTCCAGGAAAGACCAGGATAAAGCTACCACACTATTCCCACACAGAAAAAGGTAAAGCCATTAATTATTGAGGATTCTTATGATTTATTTCTCTTTTAAAGATGGGTATTAAAATTAGTGCTAAAAGACTGATGACAAGGCAGGAGGTTGCTTTTTTCAATGGTAAGCATTTCTGACCTCTTAGTTACCAGTTGTTTAATTGCAGTCTCCAGATGAGCAGTAATAGCAATTGATTTGTGTTCATTAAACTGTATCATAGAAACAAGAACTAATCCTGATGTTTTACAATGTAAAGTCAGCATTAGACTGAGTTAAGTAACTACATCAGTTAATATTATGATGATGATTTGGCTTCAAAGTATGCTTCATATTGATCCAAACCCCAGAATTTCTGTAAGAGCTCCTTCATTAAATAAATATTCCTCAACAATGGACTTTGTCTCTTTTTAACTGCTCTTTCAATCAAAGTTTCTGACTACCTTCACATGAGAAACTCCAACAGATATAAAGCAAACTCTGTAAGATCCAACTTTCATTTAATTATGGCTATATATCCCCATTTATATTCATTATATTAAAATATTATGAAAGTGGGTATTAATTCAAAGAATCTGGAGTTATCAACTATCTGACACAAAACCCAAAAACCTCAGATCTTTGCGTGTGTGTGTAATATCTAGTAGAAAGGGCTGGGATAGCCAGCTGAAGATGTCTGGTCTGTAGTCTGGTACATGCAAACAACAGGAAAAGAAAATGACAGTTCTACCCAGCTGAAAAGAAACAGATTCCCGACACCGTAATTGGGGTGGGGAGGAGATTTCATTCCTACATGAAAGCAGAAGGCAGGTTTAAGGTAACACTATGTCCGGGAATGTAACTCTCACCTTACCAGATCCTGAGAATTAACTTCTGCCGTATCCCACCGGTGTGGATGTTGTCCATGAAAACACTGCCCCACAAGCAGTGTGAAGGAAAAAACACGAAGTAGAAAGAAACCTGCAACGTATTTGCTCCCACCCCAATAAACCAGAAAATAGTATGACCAGAAGTATCGAGTGCTATATTTCTCACTCCGCTACTCTTAAGTGGAGAACCACATTTATAAACCAGCTTAATTACAGTTTCAATCATAAGTAAGCACTGAAGCCCTGTTTCATTTTACTCAGATGCATAAATTTCCCTCATCTATAAAACTCAGAGCAGATGTACAGTGGCTCTACACGGACGGTGCTGTCATTCTACATGGTTGATCCAGACAGTAAATGAACGATAGTTTGCCATACTTCATATCCACATTTTAAAGGCGGTATATTATCCATGCAAAGCTGAGCAATAATTTCTCCATTCCTAACCGTGGAAGAACCACATATTTATATATATATATGTACACACATATTTAATTTAGAGCACCGATTGGCCTAAGTTAGAGTGGTGCAAAATAAAGTGTTTGTGCTCCCATTATAGGTGTTCTTCAGAGTTTGGTACCACCACCGGAGTTATTTAAGACGCCTTCACCTTTTGGCATAGCAGTCCCTGGAATGTACAAATTCCAGCATTTCGGGATGGCCCGAGTTGTGCCTACAGAGATGACTTCTGGTCGCTGATGGAAATTCAGGCTGCACAACTCAAGAAGTGCAAACACGCAAACTGGAAGAGGACATCTGTGAAATCTGTTCTCATGATTATAACTTGAAAAAAGGATGAACTTCATCATCAGTGAAGCACAAGCATTAAAAAAACCACCCCCTTTTCTACTCATCAGAGGCCAAAAAAACCCGATGGAACCACTACTAAAGTTTAGCAAAAGTATTAGCTCAATAATAAAAGGAAATCATAACGGAGACGTCTGTTTCTGAAGAAGTCAAGTGACACTTGCTGTTGGATTCCTCATTACCATTTAACACAAGATGATCTTGCAAAGTGTATTTCTGACTTCTAAGACAAGAATGTAGTTGAAGAGATTTATTATTAAGACACAGCCAATAAATTCTTTTACTTCCCATTCAAGCATGCTCACAGGGTTTCAGCCCCATTGAGTTGGCAGCAGATCTTTTTTCAAAGTTACTACTACTACGATGTAGTAGAATTCAAGCAAATTGAAGCACTGTTTCAAAATAAACATCTCTGCCTCATGTCCAAACATCGCGTGACATTGTGTCACGAGAGGCTAAAGCAAGCCTGGTAGAAAAACCAATCAGTTATTCTAACCATTATTTCCTACAGCTGCTAACTGCAGCACGGTATCGAAATCATGGGGGTTCGCACAATCCTGAAATATTTCAGTCTCTCGGCTGTGAAAGAACAGTGTGGCTCAAGCCGCAGCCGTCTGCTTCACACCAGTCTCACCTTGGTGCAATCAGAGGGTGGGTGCCAAATATCAAACATATGCTTTGTCCAAAATCTCAGTGCAAATCTCTCCGTGTGTGTATTTGTGTTGAATTATTAAATTCAGAAACCCATAGCAACTACTACGATAATATATACTGCTGCTATTATTATACACAAGAAGCTCTAAAGCCACTTTTAATCAAAAAAGATCCTTTTAAATCTATACCTGGGTTTAGCCACATTACTGTTAATGCAGCTGATGAAATATTAAGCACGTAATTACTGTACATGCTCTATAAATGTCTTTCCTGACATTCAGGCTATATAAAAGGCTGTGTCAAAATGAGAGGGAAGATATTTTTCTTCCAAGTATCTTTTTCCCAGAGAGAGATTCAAGATGAGGTTGAAAGCATTTCCCTCAGAAGAGATGAGAACCCCAACCAAATGCCTCATTCATTATAAAAACCACCACAGACTGGAGGACAGAAACCAGCAGAGCTCCCAATTTTTGTCCTGAAAGAGGTGAGGCAGCCGCATTCAGGCTCCACACCTGGGGCTCCCATCTGGTACACGTTGAGTCTCTGACAAAAGGAAAAGAGAGAGGCAATCTTCTTTAAAAAGCTTGTTAGAGCCTTGCAAGCACAAAGCACTTAGGAAGAATGTGGGATAAAGGTCACTTCATGCTCATTTTTCTAGGAAAAGAGAGCATTCGGAAACGAGAGACAGCCACAGCCTAATGCCCGACACAGTTCATGCTCTATACAGTGTAAAACGGGAGGTTCATTTTGCAGGCATCCCATTTCCACACCGCTTTCGGAACTACACCCGCGACCAGTATTGACTGACAGCGTCTAATGGTCTGACACGGATGCGCCAGTGTAATTGTATCTACACAGGCAGGTGTCAAAAACACACAGCCGTAAGCATTTAGAGAGCTATAGCATCCATCCGTCAAGTACCCAAGGCTCCTAGAAAAACCCAATATAGCAAAAATACAATTCCTCACCATAACCAGCATATTGCATCCTCTCACTACACGCACACAACGCGCTGATATGGCTAACAATTATTGGCACCGATAGATGGAAGCCCTACAAAACCAGCTTCACTGCAGGACATTTATAACCCTCTGTGATTAGCCCATTAGAAACCCGTCACATCATCACCGATTGCTGCGGTTATGGGCAATCCGCTAATTATTGAGACAACATGCACAAGAAAGAAAAATAATAAAAGTAGGTCCTTACACTGTTATAGAGAGAAATGTTGCTGCTTCTTTTACATACAGCATCCTTCTTCTTGGACACTACAGCTGCTGCTGCAAACTATTCTGGGGCACTGCTGCCTGTTCTCACTATGATTCTTCCTCTATAATATGAAATAAACTGGCTGCCAGACTGGGGAATCCTTTCATTTCAACACTCACCCTTCCTAGTACCAGTGCTCTCCCACAAACTCTCATTCTCCCTGGACCTAAAGCTCCTTCCTACATTCCTGGCTCCTGTGCCACAATTTTCTTTCAAAAAGAGCATCATCAGTCCTCTTCTATTACACAGAAGCCTCTTCAGGAAAAGGCAGAATGGAAGGATCCCAACAGCTGGTATTTATCCAAGAGACTGATAATTGTATGCAAGATGGGCCTCAAAAAATGATTAGTGTAGTAAAGACAGCTCCTGCTTTATAGAGATGTAATATAGAGGAGGTCATGCTAAATGCAGCAATCCCTTCTGGACTTAAATACTATGCATCTATGAAAAGATCATTTATTTTATTCAGTGTCTCATAACTAAATGATTTTGCTCACCCCTTCTCCTAGTACATCACTGTCAGTGACAGATTCACAAAATAATACTGCTCCAGACAGAATGAAAGATAATGTGCTCAAAAAAATATTAATCTACAGTATTTAGATATTACTACCAGGAGGCACAAAGACATTACTCATTTTGGTCTTCTATTGGACAGCAACATCTGCATCAAAACAGATGCATTTTTAAAATAGCAGTTAAAAATTACCCAGCTGATATAGCAGCTGATATATTTCTGGTGTATTGCGTTATTTTCGATTATCTGGAGCATTGCATTCAATATTGTGGACCTCTGGACCTGGAAAATAGAGTTATTTCCCTTTGTTCACTTAGGAGCTTGGATCTGGAATAGTATATCTAAATATTTAAACTATTATTCAAGTTTTAAATCAATCCTGCTAAACAGTCTTTCTGGACACATTCCAATAGAAAATAAAATGCTTTGTGCTGTAATGGAAGAATTACTGCTATTAAAGGATTTAATCCTAAATATACCACAGCGCATTTCTTTATACATCAAGCAGAGTCTGAAGGGCTGCTATTTTTATCAGGTTTGTATTTTACAGATAAGCATTAACTGCAGATTACAGGATTGGTTCACACCAGGTTTCCCTGCCATACAAAGGTAGAGCTTTGCAGAACCAGCAAAGCTAGACGGTTCTCAGCTTAAAGTACCGCAGGTTTAAATATCATTACCATATTTTCATACTCGTCTCTCTGATTAGCTTTTTCACGGTGGCAACTTTCCCTGTTGCTAGGACAGATTCACCAAGGAAAGCCCACTGGAACCCCAAGTAACAGCTGGAAAGACAAAAGGCGATCCCAGAGGATGGGCAGGAATATGTTGGGCTTGGCAAGGTGATCCACAGACCCCAAAGAACCCACTGCCCCCCTGGGCAGGGACAGCAGGAGGGGTCCGGCCGGGGGGACATGCCCAGTGACACCCGCATTGGCAGAACCACGCATTGCATGAGGATACAGGGGGAAAAAAATACCTATCAGAGTGGTTGCCGGAAAATAGAGGGAGGATTTCACTTCGGAGGGGTGTTCAGGGCAGAAAACGGGGTTATTCACAGCCCCTGCCCGTCTTGCCGGCTGCCCAGGATAATCAGAGAAGGGAGGCAACATGGGTAACTAGGAATGATGAATGCGGCCATTTCAAAATATTCGCAAGCATCTCCTTCAGTCTCGCTAGGAAATAATTGTTGTGGCAGTCTGGAGCTATTTGGGAACAAAATGGATTTAAATGAAAGTGGAAGGGAGGAAAAATGATACTCAAAAAGCTATGGAGGGATTCAGGTAAGAGCTATGGGCCTGTGTAGCGAACTGATACCAGAAAGCAAATAAAGAAATGATGGGAAGAGAAAGCACTGGTCGGGGTGGGGGGGAAATAATCAAAAACCTCACTAAAGGGCTGGGAGACAGGAATCTGGTTTTATGAAGGAAGCACTGAGGGGGAAAAGAGCAAACCCAGAGGAAGCCTCTGTCAAATACTTAAGAGCAGAGAATGATGGACTGAAGAAGATTCCTGATGGATGCAAAAGGAAAAGAGTCCTCAGATGTTTCCTTCAGAAAGGGGATATACAGCTGAAAGCAGGTGAACCCGCACCGCAGAGGAGGGGATTAGTTCTGAATCCTTCTGCAATCGGTGTTTTTGAGGTCGCAGTGAGACACTGGACTGTAACCAATACGGCTCACAAGCCAGACACTGACAAGCGTGTGTTTACAGTGACATTTTTCAGGACGTCTCCCTTTGATGCAGGCTGCTCACCTCCTTTTCGAAGCAGCAGGAGTTCTTCACCTTATATAGAGACAGCTGAAGACATTTTATTACTCTCTCACCCAGGTCTGCTCCAGTGAGCTCCAGATATGGTGTAGCAGAAGCAGTGACAACACCGGTGCTGGGGACACTGGAGCTGGGACAGGCTGGTTGAATTGGCCGCTGAAGAAAAGGCTTCAGTTGGGGACCTGGCAGGACGTACTGGTGACAAAGCAGAAGGGAATTTCTCTAAACTGCTTCTTCAAAGAGGGAGGACAAAATTGTCCACCAGCTGAAACTAAAAAGCAGATGAGTCACCGGAGGAGATGAGTGTTCAGTTTAATTCATCATCTTTTATATTCCAGAGGTTACTTCTCTCCAGATGAAAGGAACAGGCTCATGCTGAAGCGTCAGCTCATAACTCCAAAGCAATGGTTTTAAATCCTGGCTTTACTGCGTGATTTTCCCAGAGCAGTGAGCATCATTCAGCTCACCCCATGCTTCATTTTCCATAGGCAAAAAATAAAACACACACCTACCTTTATACTTCAGGGCTCTGGGAGGAGGCTGGACACCACAGGAGGGTTGGGCTCAAGAATCTGATGTCCAGATTGACAGAAAGCCAAGTGAAGGACGGACGTAGAGAGCTACGGCCCTACTGGGGTCAGAGTTGGTGCTATGGGAATGATTTATCTTTCATCTCAGTGGCAACACCGTAAAAACCTTCCTGACCAAGCTGAAGCTTTTGATTTCAGAATACCTGACAAAGTGAGCTGAGTTGGAGGCAGTTCCAACTACTAAACCAGTTTTACCCTTCTTCATCCATCCCTTCCCTAACAGGTTTTGAAGAGGAACGCATTTCTACAAAAGCGACAGCCCGTGCCTGCTGCTAATAAATTCAGATCCCATGTTACAAATGGGCATCTGTTCATAAGTAATGGTCTGACATCACCAAGATGAAATCCAGCAAAGCCACAAAGAGAAATCAGACACAAAAACATGAGTCAGGGATAATCGATTTGGCAGAATCGCTGCAGAAATGGAGGTTTATCACAGACCATCGGCTGCATCTGAATCGCCACCACCATGCTGCACACACGGGGTTGATCCTGCTCCGGGATGCACTATCAGATGCTTTACATTCATGGGAGATGAATATTCTGCTCCACACAGAGCTGAGAGGTCTCAGCTGGAATATTGCAACCAGATTTGTGCATCACACAAAAAAAAATGGGGAATATTTGGAGATGGTTCAGGAGATCAACAAGAAACACAAGAAAAACATGATTTATGGGGAAAGTTTGAAACAAATGGATTAATTTTCACTATAGAAGCAGAGCCAGGCATTGCTTGACTGTAAGGCAAACAGGGTATCAGGCTCTGAATAGGTAAAAGCAAAAAATAATTGATAAAAAGACTAGATAAACATCTTCCCAGACTAGTCAGGCCTGTTTCTGCCATGGAGATGGACTAGCTCTTGACCTCTTAAGTGCACGCAGCATTTAAATATAACAACAGATATCAGAGAATGTACTAGTGAAATAAAGTGTCTTTTTTGTTAAATACTGTGAAACAACATAAAGCAAATCTCAAAGCTATTAATACATTTAAAAAAAAAAACCTACCAAGATAATATCTCTGTACACGTTAGACACACGTATTAGGACATACACGGCTTGGTAAAGCATCAAAGTCAGTTACAACCAAAAATACTGCTTGTGTCAGCAATTCCATTTCTTGTAAACTCATTCAAAGGATTGATTCAATAATCAAGAATTGATTCAATAATCAATCCCCGATTCATCCAATGAAGCTGTAGCCAGGAATATGCATGTTGACCACAAGGAAAGTTACTTATTCCCATTCAGCCAATAATTGCTTTCTAGCTGAAGCCTGATATCTTTATAACATTTTAGCTAGCAGAGCAGCAGATATTCCTACTTTCCATGCAAATACATAATCCTTTTCTGAAGGCTACTAAGCTCTTTGCCACCAAAATCAGTGGAACTCCGGCTGTTTACAGTGGATCTGTGAAAGGCTTTGAAGATGAAAAGAACTGCAAGTGCTACGTGTAGCTTTATTGGCAAGGAATCCAGATCAGAAACACAGCTGGTTACACACAGACCCTATTGTTTCCTGTCAAAAGTCATCTTTATCAGCATACAGGTAGAAGCCAGCAAAACCCAGGCAGTCTGATTAAAAAAAGAGAGGAAAAAACATTTATTAGAGTTCTAGTAGTTGTTTTGCTAGGTGTTTTCAGGGGCACTCTCAGCAGAAGGGTGCAGTAAAACTTTACTTTGTGTCTATTACTAATTCGTTCTTATATCGACTCTATTTTAAAAAAAATAATTATTTGTATTTGTTCTGACGTGGCCAGGCTAGTATTGGGAGACTTCTCAGCAACATCAATTTATGCTGGTGAACAGGAGAGGGATACGGAGGTCGAGGTGAAAAAGCTGTTTGTAAAGAACAGCTCAAGGTGAGAAAGCAAAAATATGGGGTGGAAAAAGTGTTGTGAAGAACCCAGAGCAAAGCAGATTAAAGAGTCCTAGAGAAGTTTCCTGGCACAAATAAGAGAGAGCAGGTACGAGGTTGTTTGGTTTGGTTTGCTTTGGTGTGGGGTTTCTCTTTTTTAAGACAAAGAACTTCAAAAGAGAAAAAGAAAACGTGGCATTGGGAATACATGCTACAAGCAGGCAGGGAATGCACAGCTAAGGTGCTGTACAAACCAGTTCCTCAGTAAATGTAAATAAAAGCAGAGTGAACAGTTAAAAGAAAGAAAAGCACTGGGGAGAAGGTGAAAGAAATACCTGTGGATAAACAGGCTGGGTTTAGGGCAGTACTCAGGAAAAACATACTAACATTCTGTTTGAAGACATCTCAGAAAAGTCTGCAGGACCCAAGTGATCCTGCTCTAATAATTACATAAAATTTGAGCAGGCTCTGACAGCATCGTGCAGAAATCAAAATATGGCGAATTCTGCAGACTTGTGACATCCCAAGAGATTGATCAAGCTGACAGAAAACATTTACAGCAAGTCATCGCTTGTGGCAACAGTGGGCAAGAGGGCGATGGAACGGGTAAGGATGGCTACAGAAGTCAGACAGGGATAGCTGCTATGGGGAGGTTTATTTCTCCTGGTAGCTGAAGTTATGAGGCTTCAGTGTAATAACAGCTTTAGCCTGGAAAGAAGAAACAGGAAAAACTGAGCTATATGAAAAGGTGGTTGATACACAACTAAAATTGCCTTCATGCCATGGATCACAGGGACTCTATAGACAATAATTTACAAAATGGATGAGAAGACCATAAAACTCAATCCAAGAATTGTTAGAGGACAACAAAAAACATGGCTATAAGTTCAGGTATCCCCAAACCCTGCAGGCTCTGAGGAGTGGAGAATGGGAATTGTGGAGATGCTGGAAAGAGAAGGATAACGCCTGTTGCTACTGACTGCAAACCAATCAAAAACATTACAAGATCTATGAGGTTAAAGCTATTTTTTACAAAATCCATAACTGAAGCAACTCAGCAGGCTGGAATACGAGGGAAGCAAGTGAAGGAAAGTCAGTGGCAGCAGAAATTACTGTAGATAAATGGTGATACATCACATGGAATAACAAGCTCTAATGGCACAGACTGGTAGTATGTCTGTCTTCATAGAATCAGCGAATCGTTTTGGTTGGAAGAGACCACTAAGATCATTGAGTCTAACCATAAACTAACTCTAGCACTAAACTATGTCCCTAAGAACCTCATCTAAGGTCTCATCTAAGAACCTCTTTCAAACCCCTCCAGGGATGGTGATTCCACCACTGCCCTGGGCAGCCTGTTCCAATGCCTGACAAACCTTTCCGGCAAGAATTTTTTCCTAATATCCAATATAAATGTCCCCTGGCACAACTTGAGGCCATTTCCTCTTGTCCTATCACTTGCTACTTGGGAGAAGAGCCCAACCCCCTCCATGCTCCAAGCTCCTTTCAGGCAGTTCAGAGATCAGAAGGTCTCCCCTCAGCTCCTGTTCCCCAGGTATTTCCATTGTTGCTGTTGAGTTAATGGACACGCTTCTTGTCCAAGCTTGTGAAGCACAGAGGTAAGCAAACTATTCAAGTAACAACCAGCTTAAGCTTTCTAGCGTATAAAATAAAACGCAGTGTCACAGAAACACGGACTCGAACCAAAGGCCTCTGGGGCCAGAAGAGCTGAGCGTGGTCTCCGCAGAGCCCAGACCCAAGAGGAGCACAGAGCACCTGCTGTTCCGAGAGAACTGACCGCGTTGGCCGTTCCTGGCTGCAGACTGTTGCCCAGAAAAACAGCCACTGCTCACTTACAGCCTTTCCATCATTTCCCGTTTTATATTTGACCATCTTACACAGTAGACCAGGAGAATTCCAGTGAATTCCCCTACAAGCAGCAGACCGAGGTATTGAGTATAGGCCTCGGTGACTGCGAGAAGCGTGGATCCCAGTTTTCCTAAGACCAGCTTCCTCTTCTCCATGTGTCTTTGCAACCATCACAGCGAACGCTCAGAAGGGTCAGGAGATCTGCTTCCTCACGAAGCAATCGCAGGCAAGGGCTGAAGGTTCCCTCATCCCCTCCTCGCCATCACGTTCCCATCTGCGGGCTGCACGGCGTGGTGGGGTACGAGGGACCCAATGTCACCCTGCTTTGTTTTCCATGCCATCCCCATCTCAAAAAGACGTGAAGGGCTGCCCCGGACCCTCACACCCTAACAGCTCTTGCTAAAACCAAATAAAACAGCAGGGAGAGGGAGGAAGAGTAAACTTTAAAGCAAAGGCTCGCTGCTATGGTGAATTTCCAAACACTGCGTGAGTCATTTAGAGGAAGTTTCTACATGCTTATGTCTTCCAGCTCAAACACTGTAATTAAATTACCTTAGCTACTGACTGGAAAAAGCTTTATGACTGCAATAGCTGGGTCTGAAGATGAATCACGTTGCCATTATACGCCGCAGGTGGTTTATCACAGAAGTCACCCAATTGCCTTTTAGGACAGGTGGCATTTACTAAGAGAAAAACATCCTTTTTAATGTCTAAGCAGAAGATGCAATCCCAACCATTGCCCATTCTCAAAAAAACACACTGAGAACATTTAAAGGGGAGAGACTGTGAAGATGTTCTGATGCTAGTGATTAAATCCTAAGAATTTAAGTCTGTTTTGCTTTAGAAAAAGATATTAAAAACCCAGCAGGCCATTACCAATATCTTCTGCAGACTGAATTAGTGTTGTTCACAGTAAGATTCCCTTGAGCACAACTGAAGAATGGGTCACGTATGATCAAAGATGCGGCCACGCTGCTGTCACTTAATACCCCATAAGACAGAAAAAACCCAAAGGCATGATGCAAAACTATAAATTCAATCTTAACAAACATTTCTGGGCGAGGTTTTGAAGCAGGCTCTGCTTCCATGTCATCAGCAAAGACAATCTGATTTTCTAAATGGCTCAGCAACCAGAGCGTTGAGATCTTCTGTTACTCTGGCCAAATTTAACCCACAAGAAGTTGCTGCACAATGAGCACTTTAAAAAATGCCATTAAGGGACCAGAATGCTTCTCTCATTTGCCTTTAACAGAGACAGGCTGCTACTTACAGTCTTACAAAGGGCCAGAAGGGGCAGTCCCTGCTGAGAGTAAGAGTTTTGTGGGTAGCAGCACAGAATGTGGGGCTAGTCAACCAAACCCTCAGTCAGGGTCGAGGATGGGTTTTTTCTTCTTGCTTCACCAAAGCAGCCATGGAAAAAAAAGACAGACCTCAGTGTTCCGACCTCTTACCCATGTTTTAGCTCATGTAGTGGTACTTACGCCTGTTCTTTCTTTTCTGTAGAGAACTGATATTATTAAACCAGCGCGAGCACAAGTCATGTACAAAAAAATTCCTTAAAAAGGCAAAAATCAGCCACCCTTGGAAAAACAATAAGAGAGGAATGTGAATAACACAGCATTTCCTGCGGCTTGTATACTTATCTCATACCATAACGCTCAAGTGGCTTACTTGTCTCTGCCCGTTACAAAAGGGATTCTTTGCATTTTCACGTGGTTCTACTGTAGAACCAACCACACAGTTTTACTACTTTGTCTCAGCTATTTTGGTGCTTAGATACTTAAATCCTTTACCCTTCCCCCCAGTAAGTAAATTTTCCAGGCTAAAGTTCAAAGTAAATTCCAATGTGATTATATAAACACATGCATACTGTAGATTGACATCATACAATGCTATTCTTTGTTGCTGGATTTTTTTTTCTTTTTAGTTTGCAACAACTTCTGTGTGCCTGGCTTGCTTCCCTAGAATAGTAGCTTATTACACCCTACTGAATAAGATAGCACCATATTTATTCCTCTGGCAGTTTGGATTTCACAGGAAAAAAGCTCATAATTTAATTCATAAAAATAGACTTACAAAGGAAAAATAAGAGTAACAGACCTTATGAAACTCCCTGTTTATTAATGCATGTGATTAGTGGAGTGGAGAGAAAGCAGGTTTATATGTTTCAGTCCATCATGACTGTGAAATTGAACTGTAAATGGTACCTAGTGCAGTCAAGTGAAACGGACACCATGCTGGGAGTTAATGGAAATGTAGAGAGCTTTTCTTTTTAACAAAGTACTCGAGCAATTATCCCAGCACACCCACAGTGAAATGAGATAAAGTTAGTCTGTGCATTACAAAGGCTGTTAACTGCAAAATAAATTTACTGACAGCCACTGGGAGCCTCTCGTTCATTGTTCTTTCTGCACCTATTAGCTAAAAATGACAAACAGCTTCGGAGGGAATGAACAGCCAGCGCTTTGTGGGGTGCGACATTTGTTGTGGGCACACACGAGCAGACAGCCTTTTGCTCCAGGTTATAGATACGACTTCACCCAGAACACGAATAAATGGTTAAGAAAGTAATATTATACATTTCATTTTCATACTCACCTGGAAAAGGGGTGGGGGTTCGGGAGCAATCTGAAGTGGCCTTGTTCTGCCACTCGGGTAATGCGAGTGCTTCTGACAACCCTGCTTTGCTCTCAGGGCTTTGGAGTGACATTCACCTTTTACAGTAACAGTAAAAACTACATCGGATCTCCCTCCCAGACCCAGCTTCCCCATCACTTCCCGGCTGCCTGCAGTACCAGAGAGCGAAGGTCATGTTTAAGGGTTTAGCTGCATTGAAATCTGGGGACAAATGGGACGAACGGCAAGTCCCGCTTGCCCTCTAAAACCTACCCGTGGCTGCAGGTTTAATAATCTCCTTCCTCCAGCTCCACCTGCTCCCCCAGCAGCCGTGCGACCACACCAGTGTGTCCAAAGGTCAGTATTGATCTCCCGGGGCAGAGCTCAACCCGCTGTGCGCGGTCGGGCAGAAATCCCTGCCCGGCTGTGTGCAGCATCTCGCCCTCCATCCAAAGGGGAGCTGGGCTGGGTGAGTCCTGCAGGTGGGAACACAACTGCTCTCGCAGTCAGGAACCTGAAAGGAGCTTTACTTCCTAAGCAGAGGAAGAAAAATCTCAAGCAGACACGGAGATAGAAAAGCTACCCATATAGCAAGCGTTAATCAATGATCAATGGTTTTCTACAGATTTTCCATTTAAGGGAAAATCCTTCCCTTTCAGAAGTTCATTAGAAAGTACCACTGGTGTGTTAGAGGTTACATACCAGAGGAGACCAACCTCAGCATTTTATGAGAAACCCACTAGAGAAGCTGATATAGGAATGATGCTAAAATGTTTTGAAAAAGCAAGCAATTGCAACTTCTGTTTTACAAAGTCCCTTATTGCTACTGAGGACCGTGTTTAGGCCTCTTTCATATACATCGTTGTGATACCTAAAGTAACAGCATACTATTTGGGTTCTATCACGCTATTTTGAGAGCAGCTCAAATCCAAGCCAGCGTCACATAGAGTACATCGACCCAAAGTCAAGCCACATTTTATGTAATATCAACAACACCTCCCAGTCCTACAGCAATATAACCTAGTTCCTATTTGCATCTCCAGTGCAGATGAAAGAGAGGGCTATTTGCTCACAACTCTTCTGTTGCTATTCCTGGTCTCTGTGCTGGAGCATCGCTCTGTTCAGCAGGTGTATTTATGTCCCTAATTCTCTCTTCTGGAGCTCATTGCCGTGGTTTGTTGCTATCGGCCTCAGTTACTCAACCTCGGAAAGCACCCCTCCCTTCTCTTCAGGGAGGTATGATTTGAAGATCTCTATCTTTTGGCCTCCCAGCTATTACGTGTGGCTGTCAATCAGACAACAGAAACTGAAATCAAAATAACCAATGCCACCCTCCATAGCAGACCTGTTACTGTCACTTCTTCACGACTTTTATTCAACATAATAAAAATTTATTTTATTTCCCCTACTCGTATTTCTTATATAAGCATCCTGCACAGCCGTAGCACGGCGACATCACAAACCTACATACTCTCCATCCCCTCCATAACCTTAATCCCAACCCCAGCAAATAAGAGCCTGTTAACTCTGGGAACTCTGGTTTCAGCCCTCCTGAGCCATATGCAAGCAAAGCTGCCCTCGCACAGATTCTCGCTGCAAAGAAGAGACGCCGTATTTTGCAACAACAGTTCGACACGACGCCAGCCCAGACCCCGGGGAAGTCACTGTTTCGTCCTGCCCAGAGCTGCTAATGCATGTGCACCGGCTCCTCTCTCTGCCTTGCGGCATTTCCATTTCTTTGCATGTCTATCAGATTCTTTCCGCGTTGCTTTTCCTTCGCGGTGCAGCATAGCAAGATGCCAGCTTTCTATTTTCTGCACCGTGCGTGTTCTGGATCCAACGTTACGCTTAAGATGCTATCAAGCAGCCAAACGCGACACGTTTTCAAGGTTGGCCTCAAGGTAGCTAACTCGGGGAATAAGCCTTTCAATCACAATCAGATACCAATCAAACAAAAATAGATGAGGGCTGACAGCAGGCTGCCGTTATTATACTGCCTATTTCCAGCTGGTTTAGTTCAGGATGTTTTTATCAAGTGAGCCTCCAGCTCACCTCACTAGTATGCAGGGAAGGCAGGAAGGGAAGCGGTTGTACAAAAATTGAATAGTTTATGATTCATGGCCAAAGGAAAACTAAGACAATGATTTTCCTGATTTATTAGATGTAATTGTGCCTCTAGCATCATCACAAGGCAAAGCAAATCCTAAAGATAAAATCAATCTGAGGGAGGAGCGGGGACCCACAACTGCAAAGGCATCATTTTGAGATGCAGCTTTTCTCCCTCCCCTTGCAAAAACGTTACGTCAAAATTATTGTAAACCTGCAACTACCCAAATGGCTCTTGTTGTGTCTTCACGCACAGCACAAAATTCAATATTTACTTCAAAGGAACAGAAAGATACTGAGCATTTTTACCTTTAGTTTGTCATGCTGATATAGATCAGGGAGATTTGTAGACTTTGATCTTCCCTTATTTAATTAAAGTCAGATGGAGCCCAGTTGAAATGTGAAGCTTCAGCAGGGGATTCTATGGCCCAGCAGAGTTTTTGCCAGTCTTTTATCTCCTCCCATCAAAGCTCCCTACCCTGACCCAGCTGATGTCAAATTATTCTGATCAGATCCTGGTGAAGAACTGCCTTTTTAGTTGTGATGGGGACTTCCTGTGAATATCACAAAGGCAGCTCACATGTCATTTACCATACTAGCTCCAAAATACATTTAAAAGAATATAGGCTTTGACTGCTCTACAATCCAGTAAGGACCAGAGCCCTTTAAACATAGAGAATAGCACACATCTTGGATTAAGGTCTAATGTAGGTTCCAGTCTTTCACTGACTTGTTGCTAATTTTTGCACCTGTAAAGAATCAGAACAGTGATTTTGAATGTAGCTGGCCTGAGGATAAGTGAGAGGATAAAGAAAAAGTTGCAGCTTCTCATTAAATAATTTGGCTCAGCTGACATAATTCATCATTTCACCTGAATATGTTACAGATGATTCTAACAGTGCCTGTTCTCCAGAATGCTATCTCTACATGTTATGTCTTCTGTCCTTGTTTGTCTCGCTTTCATCAGAGATAAATGTTGGTGTGACACGGACAGAACTGTTGTAGCCCACAAAGCATAACACCTGATTACAGAGCAATATTCACATCTTTGAAAGGAAACACCACCAACCCATAGGTCCCATGCAAAGCCCTGAGCCCACAAAGAACTCTGCAGGAATTGGCCCCTTTGGCTGCCTGTGTAAAGCCCCATTAATTTATGGGAGCTTTCTCATGCAAAGTTCCTCTGAGCACACAAAGTCTACATCTCATGCACAGTCCCTTCATTCTTCAGTGGAGATGCTCAACCCTACTACTGTGGCCTCCCAAACCCACCGAATGTCATGGCTGTGGCTACCCATGGCTGAAAGACTCCTCTGATGATCCAGACTGATTTACCTTCCCACTTGAGAACCTGGTGGTGTGGTCTCAGCAGGCTTGTCACAGCCTTCAAGGGCCACAGACACACGAGGTGGGAAAGACGCTTGCATTGCAGCACTGAGAAGCCAAACAGCACTCGGGTGCCTCAGGAGATCAGTTGCTCCAGTTAATTACCAGGGAAACGAGGAGCACCTTAGCACTGACCACGTATGAAGCAAGGCTCTGGTTGAAGGTACCAACATGACCTGTTTGAAGTTAAGAGGTCTGAAGACCGCTTGTTTCTTGAAAGGGTCTGTTTTAATGCCGCTCTAACAAGTGGGATCTGGACCTAAGTTTTCTAATAATCCAAAAACTGGTCCTCTCTCCCCGAGGAGGATCTTAGAGATTACCCAAAGTAGATGCATCAGTGAGTTAAATGTCACCACGTACCTTTGACTGATTAAACTTCGTTTTGCTACATCCGATACAATTGTAAGAGCGCACCGTGCTGATCAGGCACACATTTTGCACAAAATGTCACGCATGTTTATTATTAGATTAAGCTGCAGTAGGTTTAATTTTAGATCTTTTGATTCAAGTGGTGCAATGAAGATTAAATGTTAGGCATTATTAAAGATGCAGATGTGGTTATATTGAATTATAAACCTCATTAAGTGCAATGTCCTAGACAGGCTTGTGAGATAAGCTACAAAGGACTTCCTTACTTCATTCTGAAGTTATTAAATATTAGAAAGTAAATCTAATCATAAAAATATTATGATAGAATGAAGCTGATACTTTAAAAACCTCATTACAAAAGACTATATTTCTTTCATGTATAATTACTTCCCTCTCAGTTGAGATCGCTGGACTGATATTAAAATGCAAGTATTTCTCCTCTTTTGAACACACATAAAAAGCAAACACAATGGAGCCAAATTTTGTCACTGCTTTCAGCACCCGAGCCTTGAAAGGTTCTCCTCCTCATTGTCAAGCTTTTAGTTCTCATCAGCATTGAAGTTATCCACTCATGATCATATCTGGGAGCAAGGGCATCGCACTTGCACGGATGAGTGGTTGAGACAAAGCTATCACAGGATATATATTATGGGATTTTGGAATGTCTGAGGCGGCTGAATTCAGAGAAGAGACCAACAACATGGAACTGGGCAGAGATTCACAGATAAATAAAGGCGCACAAAGAGGACCCTCAGATCTTCTCATTAACTCCTTTAATGTCAAACAATTCTTATAACCTTCTCTTTTGCAGAAGGGCAGACAGTGAAACTTGAAAGGACAAACATAGAAAAGTTTAGAATTAATGAAACAATTTTTTCTTCATGAAGCATTTAATGAACTTGGGGGATTCACTGCTATGAGATATGAGGTTCCCCATCATCCCACTTCAAAAGACTCCCTGTTAGTATGGGTAGCAGAATTTCACCATGGCATTGGTGAGGATAAGTTATTTATAAGCAATAAAAGTACAGCTGGCCCAGAGCCTTAAGCAACCAGTGATAGAGAGGCAGTGAGAAAACTCTCCTGTGGAAATTCCATCGTGCTACCCAGCACATCCCTCACAAGGGTTTTGCTCTGGCGCTTACTATCAAGACCAAGATATTGCTCTGACCCAGCAGAGCAATTGCAGGTCCTTCACCCCATGGGCAGGGAAAAACCCTTTCACACCGCATCAGGACTTCCATAGATTCTGCCAAAACCCTCTGGAAAACCATAACTGAGTTCTAGAGAACTTCTCACCATTTCTGCTAAGTGTTGCCCCATTGCACGGCAAGGCTGAGCTACACTAAAGCCATCGCCTGATTTTTAGGTTTTGCAGATGGGCAGCTTCTCCCTCCTAATTTAAAGGACAAAAACTGTCTGTCCCAGCCTCGATCACCCCTAAAAAAAAGCCCATAAAATCCTTCAGTTCAAGATCCATGTTTTCTAAGCAAGGCTTTCTTCTATTTCTCTATTAAACTGGGGCAATTCTTTGATTGCACTATATAACGGCCATTCTAACACACTGCAAATGTAGAGCTGGTGATACTATTTCTCATTTGCTAAACAAGTGTATTTTTAAAGTAATGTAAGAATTTAACAGCATTTTCTATAGGTGCATTATGTCAGCTGAATGAAGTAACCACAACGGATTTGATCCCTGATAAGATATTTGAATTTGCTTGTTTCCAAGACTTGCTAGATCAGATAACCTGATTCCTTTCTCAGCATACAGAGCAGGCCTCTTTTCAGATAAAGCTGAGAAAAAAGTACCAATTGATTTGATTGCGTTGTATTTTACATTAGATGTTCCTTTTGGGATTCTTGTAAAAACTGGCATTGATTTATAGCTATCTGTCATTGACTCGACGCACTTGATGTCAAAAGTGGCAAGATAAAAAAGCTTGTTTTACAAATAAATCTTTAAGAGCAGAGCTACAGCAACGATTTTTGTAAAGCAGGCAATCACATTCTAGCGTGTTAGAGTTTGAATATTGTAGCTGTTATAACAATTTGAAAATAAAACATGAAGATACCTCACTGCCGCTAAAGAGGAAATTAAAGAACTGGGAACGCAACACTTGTAGCAGAATATCCAAATATTTTATTATATTTTTCCAGTAGAGAGTTACAATTTGTCCTGCTTCCTTTCAGCTGTTTTAATATGTGACAGGCAAAACATTTTTAGGAACAAGGAATTTCTCCTGTATTTCAACCAGATGGTATTTAGCAGTAATTTCTGTATCAAGCAGAATAAAACTACAGTATTTAAAGGGAAACATTAGATTACTTGTGAGGACTTCTGAGAAACAGCATGGTTGGATATTTTTATCTTCATTTCATTGTCTTTTGCAATTTTAATTTGAGAAAATGCACACACTGTGAAATGCTCAGTTAAATATTTCATTGTTAGTGCATGTTCAGAAAGGAAAACATATATTCATATTCTAAAGATAAGTTATTTTGTATTTGTTTTGGTGGATAATTTGTTAGAGTAAACTGAAAAAAAAAAAAGATTCCTACTGAGAGAAGATACTCTGAAAGAAGGCAAAAAGTAATAAAGCACCATAATGAATTCAGGTCCTCAGACAGAACTATTAACACTAAATAAAACACACAAATAGGGGAGCCAGGACTGTTGCCTTTTCTTCTGCTCTATAAACACAGGTCTGCAGAACTCAGATTGCTTCCATAGCTGGAAATAATAGCAGCTCCAATACCCTCGTTGAGCAAAACCAGTCGTGACACGATCTCCCACGCAGCCTGAACCTCTTAGCACATGGACAATTGTGAGATGACTCACCACACTTTTAATTGCAGCTTTGATCATTAAATCTTTTTCGAATTACTGGAGACTCTGTTTCCGCTTTTCAGTTAGAAAACCCATCAGAAAAGGATTTGAGGTTTCAGGTTGCAAAGTTCAGCTTTTCTTTTAAAATCCCAGCCTCGTTCAATGAGCATCCATTAGGTGCTGCAAACACCAAGACAAAGCATAAGACAGACCGTATCAAACCAACCTCCTCAGCCTTTAGCATCCCGAGTTGGCATCCACCTCGTCTGCCATTTCCAGGCCAGAATTTGTGTTGCTTGGGTAACTTACAAAAACACCGACGGTCTCGTCTTCGCTGGAGTTGGCTTGCTTCTGGCACTAATCGCTCTTTTCAGATTAATTGGATGCCGTTTATATTTTTCAGTGAGCCTGAAGTCAAGGAAGGCACCAGTACATGGCTCAAGGGATGAGTTGGCTGCTTCTGCTTCACAGAGGTTTCTAGACAGGGTGGTTGGTGGTGGCCCCAGCAAAGCGTGGTCCTCCCAACCCAACCTCCCTTGGCCATGGAGGAGCCATTCAAGCAGCAGAAGGCAGGACCCAGCTGTGCCCTGTTTGGGGCAGCCATCCAGCAGTGAGTTCCCAGTGGCACCACACACTGACCACCCCTCCTCAGACAAAAACAGTTTCCCCACAGTCAGTCGTACTCACAAAGCAAAAGGAAAGATTTTGCCCCATAAAGGTCCTGCCCTGCTCTGTTGGGGCCCCATTGCTGTGCAGTGCACCAGCAGAGGAAAAGGATGATCCCTCACTGGCACATCTAGTTTGCTCAGAAATTATAATTCCGGGTTTTTTTTTTCGCTTGCATAGCCACACGAATCCCAAAGCAACTTGTCAGTGACTTTTAATTCAAGCCGATGATTAACGCAGTTGGTAGTCATAATCACCAAATGTTTTCTAGCTGATGTAAATCCCTTCCCCGATGGAAACCCAGGACCTTGCCACAGCCCAGCTCACGAGGATGGTTCTTGTGTGCATGCTACGTGCAAAGAATTAATTTAGGCATTAACTTAATGGACTTTTAAGTCTCTCTGGTCATCGGCCCCAGAGAGGTGCATCCAGCTGGCTGCTTCTAATAGTTAATTTGCTCCACAATTGGAGAAGGAATTTTTCTCTTTAACAAGCTCTTTAGTGGGACCATTTCTCCCCAACCAGCGTCAGATCTTTTTGACTTCTGCAGAGTCATTTAGATTTACACCGGTACAAGGGAGGTAAAACTCAGCTCCTTATTATACAGCTGAGCTCGTCTGCTCAGGGAAGTGCAAAGAAAGAACAAGGGAACTACAAGACGAAATTAAAAATAATGTCGATAAAAGGAGCACAGAATCACAATTCGTATCCAAGCGAGCTACAAAAAGTTCTCCCAAAACAATTCCACTATTGTACAGTGTTTTCCTCCAACAGCATTAATTTCATCTCCTCCCACTCTTTGCCAGTCCTCAGGTCGATACAGTCTTGCTCAAGTCATTTGCTTATGGGCGAGGGTAAGAACTGTAGCATTTTTAATATTTCTATAAGTTTCACACACCTAGTAAATATACACTGATAAGCGACAGAAACCTGGTCAGCTTTAGCTGAAACGCAGCAGCACAGTAGCAAATTTATCTGGGATATTTAGAAATGAAAAATGGGTCAGTCCACTTATTAACAAAACCCTTCTGGCTGCCAAGAGAGCTTTCGGGCAGCCAAGGACTCATTGGTAGGAGTTTCCACAAATCTTGTTTTTGTCAGACTCCTTACAATAGGGCAACATAATCAGGTGAAATTAAAATGGCCCTGTGCTAGACAGTCAGCAAAACAGAGAGCCCAGCCTTCAATTAGTGTCACCACTAACAAGGCATGTGAAAGATAATATAATGGATCTTGGCTGATTTCCTGCCAAGTTTTCCAGACCCCACTTTGCTTTTTTGACTTTACATGCAGTATCATATTTAGCAGGACTAATGAGCCTGCATTCCTCTAATGGGCCCATCCCAGCATGACTTTGGGTTTTTTTGTTTGGTTTTTGATGTTTTTTTTTCTTTTGTTGATGATCTCCCTCAATAAATTAATATTTTTAAAAAGAGAAAGAATAAGGTCTTTGCAGCATTCTCATTCCAAGGTCTCTGCTCTACCATCACTTTTAGAGAACACAAGTAATTTTTGCCTAGCAATTTCAGAGAGACTTTACAAAACAACGTATCTTTCTGCAGGATTGCAAATGTTTCTGCTCCTGCTGCAAGGGCCCAGAGTAGCTCAAATTGTTACACTTAATTGGGGAAACTGATGGAAGGAAACAGAAATAAAAGCAAAAGATCAGCAGGTTTCATACAAGAAACCTGCGCTCCGCTCTCTAAAGAAAAGGGTACGAGTAAAAGCCATTCTTCATCAGCCAGGCACTATCAGCATCACCTGGAGACATGATGGCTTTTAGGAATTGGAACATCTGTCATACGAGGAAAGGCTGAGACTGTTCAGCCTGAAGAAGCTTTGGGAGGAATCTTATCAGTCTGTACCAAGACCTGATAGGGGAATAAAGAAGATGGAGTCAGACTCTTCTCAGTGATGCACAGTGACACCATCTACATCCCTGGAGATACCGAAAACCAGAATGGACATGGTCCTGCACAACCTGCTCTTTGTGCAGGGGGATATGACCAGATGTTCTCCAGAAATTGCTTCCAGCCTCATCACCGAACAGTTGGGATTGGAAGGGACCTCTACCCCTCATCCTATCATCGGGCACCACTGAAAGGAGCCTGGTCCATCCTCTTGACACCCACCCTTGAGACATTTATCAGCATTGATGAGATCCCCTCTCAGTTTCTCTTCTCTAGGCTGAACAGACCCAGCTCTCTCAGTCTTTCCTCACGAGAAAGATGCTCTAGGCCCCTGATCATCTTTGTAGCCCACCACTGGACTCCCTTTAGTAATCCCTTGTCCTTTTTAAACTGGGGAGCCCAGAACTGGACGCAGAACCCCAAATGCAGCCTCACCAGGGTGCAGTAGAGGGGGAGGAACAACCTCCCTCGACCTGCTGGTCACACTTTTCCTAATGCACCCCAGGTACCATTGGCCTTCTTGGCCACAAGGGCACATCGTTGACTCACGATCAACCTGCTGTCGACCAGAACTCCCAGGTCCTTCTCTGCAGTGCTGCTTTCCAGCACCCAATGCAAATCACATGCGGCTCTTGAAAAATCCAAGCATGTGTCCGTACCAGGGCTGCACCACACACCCAGCAAAAGGCCGCACGGGACAGCCAGGGCTGGAGGACACAACCGAGCAGGCACCATGGAGGCCGGTGTAGTTGGATTGCTTGGAAATCTGCAAAACATTCAGTCTATCCCCATTCTGACACCAGACAATGGGCATCCAGAGCTTGTCCTGACATTCCTCCTTCTCAGAGAGCCCAGGGGCACATTTCAAACAGCCCTTTGCAACATGAAGAATTTGGCATAGGATTTGGAGCTTGGAGAAAGTTGGCCGCCTGCATCCTGCACTTTTGCCTCCTCGCCAGACTAATAATCAACAGCAAGAGGGGAAGAGCTTCACTTCTGAACATCACTAGAATCAAAGATAATGACTGCCACAGTTTTCTTAAGACATTAGTATTAATAAAATTCATTCTGAAAAGGCCAAGACATTAAGCGCTAAGCAGATGATGAACTCCAATTGCAGCAATTACTGACTGACGACATCATGTGCCCTGGTTTTTGCTAATGTTGTCCTTGTCCTCTTCTCCCCCTCCTTTGCCCCTTCTCCAACTGCCAGCTCAGTCTTTTTAGGCCATGGACTGTGGAGCAACACTTGATGCATGAGGTGTTTAGTTTGCTGACCACAGTTTCTCAAATTCCATTCTTTCAGGGATTTTTTTTTCCCCTTATTGATTTTATGGGGATATTTATAGGGCCTCTGCCCTCTATCCAGATGTCTCTTTTCACAAACCCTGTAGGAGCAAAATTATCTTGAGCACTTTTTATGCCTTGGTGAAGGAAACCCACCCAACAGGTTCTGATATCTACATAATCAGCAAGGTCATACCAGTTTGCTTCATGCGAAAAATTTCAGGAAGGAAAAAAATTTAGGTAAGAAAGGAAAAAAAAAACCAGGAAAAATCCCAGGAACACACTCGATCTACTAGACCACATGGGCTCAAGAGATTTCTAATGCTGATTTAAGTGTTGAACATTGCTGCATGCCACCTGGGTAGAGTGTTCCCATTAACAGCAGCATGGAAATACACTGAAGCACACAAAGTTTCAAGTGCAGAAAGTTTCTTGCTAACGTCACCGAGTTTGAGAAATTACCAGAATGTTGGTTTCATTAAGAGTTGCTTTTTTATGCATATGACAGAGAGAAATTGCAGCCAGTGGTGTCTTTGCTGAAAAGACTCCATTAGATTGCCATTAGTTGCTAATAATATATCATAATTATTTTTATAGGGTTAAGCTTGTCTCTTTCCTCATCCACCTGCCTTGCAGAGATAACCTCTAAGAATACCCTGAAGGACTGTCAAACTCCAACTCAAAAGCTTTTCCCTAGCTAAATTTTCTAAACAATTCATTACCTATAAAAGACTGGTGAGAATAAAGATATGGACCCTTCTCTTTCCATTTTACATTCTCATATAACTGCACTCAATGCCTAGTCAGACTCCGGAATAATTTGATTTTTCTTCCATTATTACCATGCAAAGATATTCTGTATATTAATGCAATATCCATTCATTCTTCAGAACACATCTCATTTGCCGTTAGCTACAAACACTTGACTGTACGCAGAGAATCGCTAGTCACAGTTGTGTCACATATATCACTTTAAAGTATCAATTTTATTTAGTGTGTGTGGCACGGTTTTCAAAAGGTTGAGCCTCAGTAGGGCATATTTCTACTAAAAAAAAAATTAAGAATAAACTCACTGCTAAGACGTATGCTGGTGTATGTGCATGTATTGTTGGAAATATTAAGTGTTGATAATTCATTTTCTTCTTACAAGCTTTGCCTGGAAGTGAAGCTTATCAGTGAATCTGTCAAGTCTAGTGGCAGCATCTGCTGCCTGACCTTTATGTAAGCGCATTAGATGATTTTAATCATAGAGTTGAGCACCACTGCTATATAAATATGAACAGCAGAGCAGCTGACTTGACTAAGTCTCACCAAGAAGCCTGGTTTTTTTCCTCAGCTTAAAATCCTGCTTCTGTAGGCTAAGTCCTGCTATGTATCCCACTTCTCGAGCAGGTAAATGGTCTGCCCCTAGGAATGGGCATGGGCAGCCAGACCTAAAACACTGATGAGCTGCTACAGCTCAGACCGGAGCTCAAGAGGAACCAAAATCCATGACCGTGTCATCAACGAGAGTCCAGCACAGCAGAGCCACTGCAGGACTAGTTCGGGTCAGAATAACTAGCTATGCCACTTGCGTATGAAGGTCAATGACTTTTTCTGCCACTGGGAAATTATATCTTTACACACTATGGAATGCTGAATATTCATTTTCTCAGACTGAATTAACATGATTTGACCAATGCCATGCATCTGCATTCTGGACTTCCTTTCATTCCAGGGACTTTAACTGGTGACACAACCTCACCAGCACATGTGAATCTTCACTGCAAAAACCCTCTGAACTAGAGCCAAGTTTAATTATAATAGAAAATTACCATAAGGAGAGTGAATCAGACTTCTTTGTATGAAACCAGAAGACACTGCAGGGCTCTCCAGAGAACATTACATATGTAATCAACAACAAAACGCAAGCTCGTGCAAATGGCAGTATTTTCTGGGAAATGAGTAACAGGGTGAGGTAGGACATTTTTTCTTCTTTTTGAAGAACACTAAATTTGCAGAGATGGAATCTGGGATGAGACAAAAAACTATTAGTGTATTAACACTGAAGTTAGCTAATACTTTCAGGAAAAAAAACAAGATGACATCTCCATTTGTGGGGACAGCCAAAACCCAACTGGACACGGGCAACCTGCTCTGGTGACCCTGCTTGTTCAGGGCAGGTGGACTACATGATCTCCAGAGCTCCCTTCCAACCTGAACGATTCTGGGAGTCTGTGACACTAAAAGTATCAAAACACTTTAAGTTTTCAAAGTGTTTCAGTGTTTATGCTTTGAGGAAGGCAGAGATCTCTCTTCCAAATTCAACAATTCTAGTTTAGGAGTGCTGAAATACTTCTGGAAGCTTTAAAGTGAGTTTTGAGTTTGCATTTCAGAGTGACACAGATGAAGTATATGTTTTCAAAAGAAGCGGGGGTGGCAGAGGTGGGCAGAGAAAGAGAAATAAAGCCTAAGCGACTTAGAAAAGAGATGTTTCAGTTTGAATCCAAAAGAAAAAGCTCTGTTTGTTTTGCCAAGATAAGTAGCTTTTTACTATTATTTTTAGGTTAAGCCCTTGAAACAAAACATTTCCACCTCTGTTTCTAAATACAGTCACATTAAGGTTACAGTTTTTTTGATCTCTAATATCAGTTTTATATTAAAAAAAAACCAAACAACACCACAGAACCAAACCACAGGAACACTGTTCTCAATTTTGGGTGCTTTCAAAGTTCAGAGATGCCCCAAAAGAAATTCATTCCAAGCAACATGACGCAAAAGTAATCCCAATTCAATATTTCGACTTGTGAAAGATAAAGTATCGAATTTCCATTCTATCTTTTCTGCTTAGATTTGTCCAAAGAAACTCGCACATTTCAGGAACATTTCCACTTGCTTTCATCTATCTGGTTACTCCACAAAAGTTAACATGTACTGTTACCTTTTCTTATCCAACCACTTGAATAACATCTGCCCTCTTCATCAGCTTCCTAAAATACCCTGCCTTTGGCAGGTTAGAAAAGATTTTTCATTCTCTGGTGCAAAACAGCAGTCAAGTAATGAACTTCTGGCTCAACCCAGCAAATATTTAATTTGGCAAGTACTAAGTTTTAACTCGTGATATCGCATCTTTGCATTCAAATATCTAAACCAGGTGATACATGCATAATGCAAAAAGCTAGAAGCAAACATCATAGCATTTAGAAAATAGCTGCAGGTTTTTTGCCATGGAAATTATTGCTGCTTAAAACATCAACTCAGAGTAATTGTATATTTTGTTTAGAGTGACAGCTGAATTTTTCATGTATTTGCTGTCTTTTGATGGCAGATAAGTGGGAAGGGAAATGCGCTCTCTGAAGGCTTTTATCAACGAAAATCACAGTCAGAAAATTGCACCATAGAGCACAGCAATATTTCCATACTTGACTGCACTTACAGAGAGAAAACTGTCATTAGGGCTAACAGGGTGTCATATAAAATGAGATGTTTCTTTTTGCAGATCCTTTATTTGGCCGGAATTTTTCCCCCTACGGTTGCAGGGAGTGGAAGGCCATTAGAGCAGAATTTAAAGCATTAGACTTTTCAGTGAAGTGCAGCTAATATTTTAACAAGGGGATCCAACAAAATTCCTGCTGGTTCTGTAGACTGTGATAAAACCCAGGATGGGACAGACTCCTCCTTAGGGATCTATTCATCTGCATTGCATTTAAACAAAAGGGCCACCACCTTGAACCAAATGGGGGGCAGAAATACACGCCTAAAGCCCTGCTTTGTTGTACAGACACCCCTTGTTCCCAGAAGATAAGAATGGTTCCTCCTGGTGCCCTTCACACGCGGTTTATAGGACAGATATTTCAGGAGAGCATCAGCGTAGGCAGCTGAGCAAGTACCGTTTCCTGGGAAGAGCTTTGGGAGGGCTGCTTGTTCGGTTTGGAGTCCTCTGGAGGACACCAATTTGTCCATTTGAAAGAGTATCTCAAGAGCATGCTTGTACATGACCGGGTGGTGGAAAACAAGGCAGGGACTGCAACCAAGGCTCCATGGGATTTCAGGAAAACAGGCAAGTTCATCGCTGGGCCGTGACCTGGGCTGTGGCAGGAGCCCTGTGGTCACCTCCCACCCTGGCACTAAAGCTACCAGCGCCTTAATTGCCCTCTGTGACATGTGAGCCCTGACCCACAGTAAGAGTTGCTATTTCTACTGTTAGGAATGAAATTCTCAATGGGCAGATCCCTGCAGATCCACAAGAATTAACAGAGCAGCTGTAAAACCATTTCATCTCTCTATGACTCAGTTGCACTGCTGATACTTCAATTATTTGCTCGTTTTGTAAACAAAGCTATTCTGGGGTCCTTTGGAAGCACCACCTTCTCTGAAGGCTACTGGTTAGTCATGGAGCCATTGGTTAGTCATTCATCAGGAGGCCCTTCATAGAACAGTTTGGGTTGGAAGGGACCTTCAAAGCTCATCCAGTGCCACCCCTGCCATGAGCAGGGACATCTTCACCAGCTCAGGTTTGCACAAGTGACCCCTTGCGAAGGCTGCACCACTTCCACCGCTCACAAATACATTCCCTCTTGCAGCCCTGTTACCACAGAAACCAAGTACGGAAATCAAATTCTGCCCAACCCAATGACTGGGCCTTTTCCAGCAGAGGAAATCTCCACCCCTGCCATGAGCAGGAGATGTTTTCCAACATCTTATAGATTATTTAATTGCAGTTACTTTAAGAGTAGATCCAGTAGGTTTATTTGGTCAGTATATTTCATTCTGGTCTTCAGCAGATAACAGACACGTTTATCTTTTCGAAAAAGATACATCTACTTCACTTTTGCTTGCAAGAGTCCTTTTCAAGTGATAACTAGAGAAAAGTAAAGTGTAGGAACATGGATAAATTATATTGCACAGGCTTTCAGAAAAAAAAAATATTGAAAAGACCTTACAGATCACCCAGTTCATTTCCCTGACAACAAAAGACCAAGAGGTTTTTGTGTAATGTAAAGCTGCATTATGTGAAATAAAATATTACCTGAACATTTTCCTGTCTTATGAAAAGGATGAAAAAAAAAAAAAGAACACTTTCCATTATATCATTAGGGACACGATCACAGAACTTAAGACTACTGCTACCAGAAGAACTATTTCTCCACATTCATGTTTTTTGCATAGCTCCATAGAAAAAAAAAATATATATATAGTTTGCCTGCAGAGCATGATATCAGTGTGGCTATGGCAAAGTCCAGCTCTGTGCACATGTGTGTGAAGGTAGGGAAATAAATGAGAGGTACTTACCACCTTGGTTTGCTGGCTATAAGAGGATGAAGTGGAGGATCTTCAAGATGAGCAAATACAATGCTCTTGCACAAAATACGTTCGCACTGTATAAATAACTTCAAGATTAACAATTCATTTCACTGGAACTGTGAAGTGGTTTGAAATAAAGGCACTATCATTTCCCATGACCATCATCCTTCACAAACACCAGGAGACACTGAGAGCACTGGGATGAAACTTCTTTCATTTTGCAGAAGAAAATGCTCCTCTGGAAGCAATCAGTGGTCAGCAGAACATAATAGCAGCTGACACGTCAGGTCAATATGAAAGCAGTTTGGAGCCAGCCATTTTGGAAGCGCTCCAGTTTGTCACTTCATTGCTAACAAAGACAATGTTGCAACGTGTTTTCTTTAATATAAAAACCAGGATAGGATCATGGGAGAATTATTTCCCTCTCAGCTTCACCCCCCCCCCCTCCAACCCTCTTTCCAAATGCAATTGTTCTATTTTTAAAAAGCTCATTTGTTCTTATTGTTTTTGCATCAAGCTGGCAGCTCACCCATCTGTCTCCCACTGCGCTTCAGAAGATGTCATGATCCTGCAGTCCCAAACGCGGTCCTGATGTTTCCACCGAGCTAAAGCACATCTGCAATGACAGCTTTCGCTTAGGAGTGAAGCTATTTTTGAAACAATGACAACCTCACCAGTCAGATTTCAGATTTATTTATCAAAAGAAAGCCTAGTACCACCTCACCCACGGTACCGGGATGTACGCTGGTTAAGATGTGAAGAAGAAAGCTTGTAAAAGCTTGTTTAAAGAGATCCTAGCTTCAGCATGCGAGTTGTTTGATAGCAACACCACACAAAGGTGGTTGGGGAAAACGAGGCTGCGATCCCTTGAGCAGATCCCCAACTCCAAAGAGATCCCACGGGTTCCTTCTGATCCGCGATGGAAATATCAGATGGGACACCCCTGGAAAATTACGACTTGTGCTGTGTCAACTGGGAAAAAGAAAGCAAATAGGTAAGTGATCCAACGTGTTAAAAGAAAGCTAGTTTCAGGGTTTCAAACCCAATTCTCACAAGTGACTCAAGGCAGACCCACTACTTTGCAGCTTCCACTGAAGAGAATAACACTGTCTCACGGACAAAAATAAAACCACAAACACTTTTACTTGCCTAATAGCAGTGAAATCTAATGGAATGAGTCAGAAATGTAACACGCTATCCATCTGAGTCCCCTCATTCTCTCTGCTGCCTCAGGTTCTGGCTGTCTTGGTGAAGACAGCAAGGTCTTCAAAGCTGGGATGGGCTCTACTGAAACACAGTCAACCTCCAGAAAAACAACTCTGCTTTTAGATGAGACCTCAAGCACAAAAGTAGTACAAATACTAAGCTTTCAGACCTGGCACAACATTCAGCACAGTTTCTGACGATAAATATATGCACCTTGGTTACCTCAGTGGGTTCCCTCTCTTTATTTTGGGACTCAGCTAAGGAGCCCCAAGATTCTTTGGCCTGCTAGAAAACAGATTGAGTCACTTTCTCACTCTTAGACTTCTTCCCTGCAAACCAAGTCAGAAGCAGAGCAGGCACACACTTGTCTCAAGCGTGTTTCATGGAATAAATAGGCTTGACAGCTGAGCATTTCTGGCAAGAGTTGTAAGCAAACATGAATTTTTTTAAAGAAACTGAAAGCACACAAACAGCCAGGCCATTCTCCTCAGAGGGACAAATCCCAAGGAGACATTTTTTTTTCTTATTACATTAATGAATATTCTGTCACTTCAGTAGGGCAAACGTAATTGTTCAAGCTGCTATGCTGAGACTAATTGCCCCGTCATTTACAATTAGAGGTGTTAATACGGTCATTAAGATGTTACAAATGGCTCCTGAACATCCTCCCAGGTCACCACAATGTACAGAGCACCCCAGCAGATTAGCAGAGGGAGTTCGAGGTTGAGGACCCGAGCAGGTCACAATGCCATGAGAAATATGACAGGCAAGAACAAGCCACAGCCTGCAAACCCCTCTCTGGCTGGCCAGCAGTGAGGGGACCCGGCTGAATGGGGACCCAGGGGTACCCCAGCAAGATGTCCCTTCCCAAAGAGAAAAACAGCCCTTCAGAGAGGACTGGCCACTTCTCCAGAGCTTGCCTGCAAGACCTGCCAGCCCATCCGACTCTTGTTTCATAGAACCATAGAATAGTTTGGGTTGGAAGGGACCTTCAGAGCTCATCCAGTGCCCCCCCTGCCATGGACAGGGACATCTTCACCAGCTCAGGTTGCTCAGAGCCCCGTCCAGCCCGGCCTGGGATGTCTCCAGGGATGGGGCATCCACCCCCTCTCTGGCCAACCTGGGCCAGTATTTTACCACCCTCAAGCACTGCAACCTCACCAGCCCTTCCCTCCAGCAAGCCAAGCAAGGTGTGTGGTGCCAAGGGCTCCCGGGGACAATCAGTCGTCAGAATGAGATTGAGAGTTCACTTATAAACTTCACAAAAGGAAAACCAAAACCCACCACACACACAACTTGTAATTGATTTCTCGTGTCCACAGAGCAGCTGACACACAAGACTGTGAAGCTTTTAATCCATATTCCAAGGCTGGAGAGTGCAAGTGCACCCACTCACACAGAAAACTTCTCTCAGTTAACCAAGCTGTTAAAACCCGGTGGGTGTCAGGTTGGCGAGTGCAGCCTGTGGGATTTTTGTGCCATATTAGCTGGAAGAGGCTGCGTTTGCATGGAAGGCTCCAGACTCCAGCTACGTTCTACTTGGAGATTAATTGGAGTCATCATTTTTCCAAGAGGTCAATTTTTGAAGATGCAAGAAAAATAAACCTCTCTAAAAATAAACCAACTCCTGTGAAAAGGCTTGGCATTCCCCTGTCAGGTTTCAGCAACTAGGAGAGAGAATAGTCAGTCTGGTGTTGGCTTCCAGCCACAAGGAAGTTCATATCTAATATAATCAAGCCACATTAGAAAGAACGGAGCAGATAAGAAGCCAAATGCAACTCAGACCACAAAGCCTCCATTGAAAATGTGTTTTGACTTCAGAAGGGAGAGAGGAAAAAAGAAGAGGGGATTAGAGACTGAGGGCCAAATGCTCCTCTCAATTGCCCCAGATTTACACCCATTATACTCCAGCAGAGTTGATCCAAATTCCACTTTGCTGTGAGAAAGGCAAGCGCTTAACTTGCATCAGCTGCAAAAACATTTCCGAATTCTTATGTCTTTCCTAATTGCCATTCAGGGCACTATGTGATTTGTGTCACATCCAGTCCCTCCCCATTTATTCTGAAGGTTAAAAATGTCACAACGGGTGCAGAGTAACCAGCACAAAAATAAATGTTTGTGGATACACAAGTCTGTTATTGCAACTCCAATGAGAAAATAATGCTCTCTTTGTACTTGTTTTCTCTTGACGGACAGCTTAAATTAGGTTGCTGAATAACTTGGTATACGGTACAACAGTAAACCTGTCACAAAAGCATGTTAATCAAAGCACAACCGATACTTGACATCCCTCGGTGAAAGGCGTTTTTACAGTGTTTCATTAAAACTGAAAGGAGGATTAAGAGGCCTATTTCTTGATTAATGTCTCTCTCTGACCGGGAGATGTAATCCTATCCATAACCTCAAATTACTAGAAATAAAATTAAATTTCTGCCAGCAGATCATTCCAAGCACATGTGACACTGAGCACAAAAGCACTCATTTCTTTACACTCTTTATCCAACCCGAAGACCCTCCAAGTTGCAAACACACGCCATGGGAGCTCTACCAACACTCCAGCTTCCAGGAGATGCTGTGGAACAGCCACTGGGCTCCATGGGGTTGGACAAACACTTTGCAAATATTGCTTTTAGTGCTGAAAATTACTGCAAAATGTGGGGAAATCCCTGGTTGCGAAGCACATCCGACTGTTAAAGAAAATTTCACAGAGGCAGAAGCTTAGAGAGAAGCTATCCAGCCAGCATTACATGCCACACCGATGGTGACAGTGAAATACCACAGTCCACACAGGGTTACCAGGGTGTTAATCAAACACCCCCAGGCTTCGGGAGAGAAAAAGGAGCTAATCTGGAAGAAACACAATGTCAGGATTTGCGACAAGACACCCTCACTCTCTTCTCTGCCAGGTGACGGGGATTTCTCTTGGGAGCCCAGCTCTCCCTCGTGACCGACAGCATGCTGAGAAATGGGCTCTCCCTCCCCACCGCCGCGCTTTTAATTCTGAAGCAAGCAGGCCGGGAACTTGGTGCCAACCATGTGTGTTCCCAGCTGGGGCAGGGACCGTGGAGCCACCCCGGGTAGTCCTGGCTCACCAGCCCCGATGGAGAATTCAGCTCCCTGCCAGCAAGCGCAGCCCCTGGGACATTCGCTTTCAAAACCCGGCGTTACTTGTACCAGAGGAGCTTGGACGCTGTGTGTGCCCAGGGGAAGGAACAAAAGATGATAAAACCGGCACTAATTTCGGCCTGCCCAACACCAGACAGAGCAAAGACAGGGCAGTGACTCAGCTGCAAACACAGCCCCAGCCACCTGCCGAGATCCCCGTTTCACAGCACTCACTGCTCACACTAAGTGGCAAAATCCCAAGAAACCCAAACCAGCTGCACACCCCGTTCAAACAAGATAAAACCAGGCCTAAATATTCCACCCAGCAGCACACGGCTGCATTTCCCTCAAACCGAGTTACTGCTGCTTCCAAGAGCAAACTCCAAGTAGGTTTTGCCTAAGCTCAGGCAGACATCATTTGGCTTCTCAGAGGGAGACAGAGACCAAACCACTTGCAGCTCTGCTGTTTCAGCCACTTCTCCCTGGAAATATTCTCTGCCTGAGTCAGCCAGAGAGTTTAACTTCAGAAGCCAATAGTTGAACTAGAAACCTAAATTTCAAGGGCACCAAAATGCACAAGAGCCGGACTCTGAACAGATGCTCCTCATGTTTGTGTGCTCCAGTATTCCCCTCCAGACCATCACCACCCAGTGCCAGGAACAATTTATTCCGTTAGATAAGAGCTAGAAGTTTTCTGAGCACAACCTACGTGCACTGAGATGTTAGCGACTTGCCTAAGGCTACACCACGTTTCTCAACTAGCTCAGCTTTGATATTCTCTTTGGTTGGTCTGAACATTACTGCCTTCATCTTCCCCCTCCGCAGTGCACTGCGGTGTCACCAGGGGAAGAGGCACAGTCACTGCATCCAACTGGAGGCACAGTCACAGCATCCAACCTCCCCATTGCCACGGCCCCCCACCTCCCCATCGCTGCCTGCCAGACCATCCTGGAGTCATGCTCCATCATAAATACCCGGCAATTTTCTTAAAAGGAAGAAACGCACATTTAACACTAATCTCTGGAAGACGGCATAGCATTAAATACTTGTTTTTAAGAAAATATTGAAGTATGTTTATATATCTGACTTGCATCTCGAACAGCCAATCTCACTCCAGGTTTCTGCAAAGAGGACAAATTTGTAACCCATCTAACCCCCTCAATTTTTTCTTCCCTCATTGACTCCTTCGCACCAGCTAAACACAACTGGTTCCAGAGTCAGGATAAAGCAGTCTGTGGAAAAAAGGCAGGCTCCAAGAAATGGATATGGACACATTATCCTCAAAGTGTTTTAAGGGCAATAAACATCAGGACGCTCCTCTCCTTCCCATATGCATTTCTTGGCAAGTCTGCCAGCAAGTTAACTCAACGTACAGACACGGGTGAGTACCTCCGAGAGATGAGCTTTGAGATACATCCTTTTATAGTATCTGCAATAATTTAATAAGCTACATGCTGTTCCCAGAGCACATTCATGGGAGAGAGCGGTTGTTGTTGTTTTAGCCTTTGTGGCTTTGTTAAGCTTTGAACTGAGAGTATTACATGTACTATTATACAGCAGTAAATGGACTGCAAGTTGCCTAGAATTTTCCATTGTGCCATTTATATCACATAATCTTAGTACTCTTAAACCTGACATTTTTTATACTACATGAAAAAAGAGCTAGGTCTTTTGTTGCTATTTATAACATCCCAATAGATCTTACAGAGTCTTTACCAAAGGGCAGGTTTAAATATTGCTACGGTAATTAAAAATCTAGTCAGTTTACTTAAAAAAAACCCAAAAAACCCCAAAACAACCCACCATACCACATATCAGGCATTCAAAAGCTTCAGGGTGAAGTCCTGTAGAGCCAAATTCAACTAGACTTTCTTTTTTGTAAATCTCACTTTAAAAACTCAGCTTCTTCTGATGAAATAACAACTTCCCCATTTGGAATCTAACTTGTAAGGCAATATTTACACCACATAGACCGGTTTATTTATCCATTAAGTGAGCCATATGGCATCAAGACTGGCAATTTAAGTGGGAACAGACAGCAAATAAATGGTGCAAAAAGCTAAACCTTAGACAGCCGCAAGGGCTGGTTTGGATATGAGCTTGGACAGAGGCAAAAAGAACCATTTCCCAAAGAGCGAGAGGAGTCTTGAGCAGAGGTCCTTAGGGAAGCCACCAGATAACAAACCTGGAAGAGAGCAGCGCACCAGGCTGGTTATCAAGCAGAGCATAGAGCCCAAATCACTGGTCCATACTACATACATCAGTTCATCGCATGACCCCCACAGCCCAGGATGGATCCTCAGCCCCCTCCAGCCCTGTGCCGATGGCAGACACGCAAACCAGGCTCAGGCTGGTGGAGCCATTTGCAGGGATCTGGCAAAACTGAGCACAAATCAGTGTCTTGAGAACACCCCCCTGGACTCTAAAAGCTGCTTTAGAGAGGAGGAAGAGCAAAACCTGCCCAGCAGCTCATTCCCTTGGGGTCCTCGTGTTACTGATGCTGGTGAGGGGGGAGGGAAGAATGTAAAACAAGATTTTGCTGGCTCTGCCCTCATCTACATTAAGCCCGTTTGAAGCTTTCTGATCAGATTTCTAAGTACAGACATGATGCTCACCGCGCAGCACAGGAGTACGTATCATGAACAAAGGACATGGTCGTCCTACCTATTTGCTCTCAACAGGAAACAACAGCAGGGTCAGTGTGGAAATGAGAGCTGGCAAGGGAAGGAAGGGGCAGATTTAAGTTGTCTGCATTTCAGCAGGGCTAGAAATAGATAAATGGGTCACCCACCTTGATGGGTATGCTGCACTAGGACATGGAAGGCAAGATCTTTACTCAGTTCAACTGACCGACTAACACCAGCCTGCAGCTAGAACACCACTCGAAGTGCATGCAACAGAGTTGAATGCAAGAGCACAGGGCTGGGATGGAAGGATAGCACCAGAAATAATACAGGAGGACCTGTTCTTCCCATGTGGAACAAAACCAGGAGCTGCCCGGCAGGGTCATGCAGGCCCTGAGTTGAAGCAAAGCCAAGAACAGAACCCAATGCAATCCCCCAGGAGTTGTGAGGAACAGAAGCCCTCACCAGGTCATCCCCAAAGGGGTCTCGCTCCCTTTCTCAGTGCATTTTAACAGCAACACACAGCTACCTCAATTTGTCCTCTTTGCAACATTATTAATCACTACTACCTTGTCTAGTCCTCATGCTCAGTTTGGATTAGCACACACAAAGGCAGAGATCAGCGCTTGAAAGAGGAGCCCCTGGGTAGCCAAAGAGGATGGCAACATGAAGAGACACAGCAGAGCACGGGGCAATGACAGGGTCCTGCATCTGCAGCAGCAACACCGGCTTCAGGGCACAACCTCCCGTGCCTTGAACAGCCTCAGTTATCTGAAAAAACAAATAAGTCCCTTCCTTCCAGCTGGACGGCAGCTGCCGGTCACTGCGGACAGTCCCTTGTGATTCCTGACACCACCTTGGTACCCAAGGCACCTGTAATGATGGGGTGCAGGGCCTGGAACTCTTCACGCTCTAGTCAACATCTGGTTTTAGTAAGAGGAAGGTCCAGTCCTCCTGCAGCCCAGTAGCACCCATACAGACTTTTTGTGTGCAGAAGTCAATAAGTAACATGCTGGCTTCCAGCTCTTGTTAAAGCATGGCATATCACAGCCTGCTGCAGCCAGCGTGACACACCAGCTCCTGCATGGCAAGGAACAACGCCCAACATTCGTCAGCATTTACTGGGAAAAAAACAGCATTTCTCCTAACCTGTTTAAGATTAGAGACCCTCCTAATGTTAATCCTACAGGGGAATTTTAATTGTCACAGTTATCTCATTATTGAAGTCGTAAGCAGTGTTAGAGTGTGAAGGTTTGGGGTACAAAAATCTCTTTGGTTACTTTCAGAAAATAAGTGTGTTTAAAAAGGCTTGGGTCTAACATAGGGACTATGTGGAGGGGAATACTGGAGTGCTGAGAATCTTAAAAGGCCTGAGGTATAAACATTTCCACAACTACCTGATTTGGAAAACAAGAAAAGGGAGGATAGTTCAGTTTATTATGAGGTTGATGTTTTTTCTGATCTCTATAACAGAGTATTTTTATCATGTGAAACAACATTCGGTGCCACAGTAAGTTAAACAAAACAAGTGGGAGAGAGAAGAGAAATAATTCTGAAATCTTTCTGGAGTTAAGGCTTTCTTCCAACTCGGGAGCCATAAATAAAATCAAATATTTGCCCTCAGGGAACAACTTAACTCCAATTCAGCTAAAGGGATCTCTTACTGAGGCACGTCTCTGCCCTCGCAGTCTGCTTCCGTGCCTTCTCATCACTCTCTTCTGTTTGGGAGTCAGAGTCTCTCTCTGCATTTAATAGCTGTGCACTACCAAAAGTCACCCCAAAGGAGCCAACAGAGCCAATAAAATTTGGACAAACCTGATTTCTAACAATTCCAGTTCCCTGAAACAGGATTTCAGCCTTCGAGGCTTATCAAGCAGCCTGCAGACCTCACGGACCCCGACACTTCCCACCATCAACGTCCAGGTTTCCCACAGCACCACAGCAATTCTGTTCTTACAAGACAACGCAAAACCTGCGGAGCTTTTTGCTGCTGCAGGATCACTCCCTGTGCTTGAACGCATGCTCCTTATGAAGCTGTTCCAGGTTAGAGGGTTTATTTCGGAAGGGACTCCCAGCAAGCCACTTTATCACACTGTGAACCTTTTGCAACCCAGGTTCATTTTCCCCATCCATCTGAAAACCACACAGAAGCCAAACAAAATCACATCTGAAGACGTCTGTGAGCAGTTTACCCCTCCTTCTTCCACCACAGTGAAATACTGTCTTCCTTTCTCCCTCCAAAAGCAAAACAAACCCCAAAATCAAAAGCAAATCAGAACCTTTTATGAAGTGGCAAAGGACAATGCAATGGGTTGCATGATGTCAATATGGCCTAAGACTTCATGTAAGTCCCAAAGGTCATAAAAAGAGCCACGATGAGGGTTTGCTTGTTATAGTAAACACACACAAGTCTGGTAGCCCTAACAGATCTAATTAGCTGCAGCTCGATTGCTAATTAGTACATCCATACCAACATTACACAGGTCCCACCTTCATTGCATTGGCAGGGCTGGATGGCTCCTCCAGCACCACATTTCAGCAGCACTGATGATGATGTGGGGATTGGAAAGTTTGGAATATACTGGGACATTTTCAAGACACATTTTTCTCTCTCCGTCATCTTATCATTTCCCCACTGTCATTACACCATTTGGGCTCTAATTTCTGGTATTTAGATTAGAAAATAGTGTTAATAGCTGCTCCCCTGCCAGATGTTTAAATCAGCCACAAATTCAAATGCAACAGGCCAAATCACTTTTTAATTCCACCTGTATAGATCCAAAGTCACTTCCCAGTGAATTCAGGAGAGCCGCCACAAATTTACTACAGCGTAATTAGAAATAGTGTGGAAAAGGAAGAGTATGAACACGCTTCTATCCAGGATGGCTTGCAACAATCGGTGACATTATTTTCTTCTTGCAGTAAAACCTGTCCAAATCCTGTAAGTAAGAGAATGCTTTTGTTTCATCACAGAATTTTATTTTCAAATAGCAAAATTATCCTATATGGATTAAACCTGTGTTCATCTTATGGGTCAAAAGCCTTGTGTCCAGCATGATTTCCATTCCCCCTTAAAGACCTTCTAAGCGAGGCTGCCCAAACCTCAAAACAGCTGAAATAACCCAAAAGTGTGTGCAGTGGCAAGGGGATGCTGAGGCAACATTGTAAACTTGTTTCCCACCCGGCTTTTTCCACATTTCAGCTTTGCCTTTTGTAAAGTTTTACGTTTCAAAAAAGCCTTCCAAAAGTATTACACCTATTAACCCTAGAGCAAGGCAAACCAAAGTTTGAATCTGTGAACGCAGAACCGCTCACAGGCTGCTGCAAAGCGCGCGACAACTTCTTCATAAAGAAAACAAACCACACACAAGCATGCTCACCCTGTCAAACGGCGCGGGGAAGCCTCGGGAATTGTTTTTAAAGCAAAGCTGCTAGCACAGCAGATGCACCATTACTGCTGTTGGGGGGGGGATTGTTCATTTTGGGTACGGCGGCCTCCTCCTGCTGCCTTCACAGCCCTCCCAGCTCCACCAGCTGCTTCCCTGCAATGGGGACCCCGAAACTCCATCCGACCATCCCCTGGGTCAGCTGGACACTCCAGAGCCTGCACTTGCATCACTTCCAAACCATCGGCAAAATGACTTACGAGCGGCAGAAATGAGAATCCACTGAAAAATAATGATAATAATAATAATAATGATGATGATGATAATAANTTTTTTATTATTATTATTATTAATAGCTTTGGTGGGATGAGAAGGCTGCAGCCAGCATTCAGGTGTAGGGACTGAGCTTTCCCAGAAGAAATACATCCCCACGGGGCCCCGCTGGGAACGTACCTACAATAGCATGGAAATAATAATACGCTAATATTTCAGTTCCAGTAACAACATTGGAAAATGCTGAGTTTGCCAAAGCTGATTCATGTGTGTATGTGGAGAAAATAAAATTAAAAAGGCGGTTTTAACACATCTTGGTCCTGCCTCTTATTTCTCTCTGCTTCTTTGAATTTCAAAATTCAAATGCTATAATTGGATTTGAGTGAAAAACAGAATTTGTCATATGAAAAATTGACATTTTGGCATGTTTTTACATTGAATCAGAACCAAAAAAAAAACAAAATTTGAATTTCTCATGAAGTGACAATCCAAGAAAAATCCAGTTTTGAACCCATCCATATTGATACGTAAACGTTTTGAGGATGTCAAAGCAATGTAACAAATTAAATCCTGCTAAAGTATATCAACATTTTATGTGAAGAATCCAAACAAACACTGAAACAAGGATTTTACCTTACCAAAGCAAAACAAAACTGTTCCTCAGTTGAAACTGTGGGATTGACACCTCTCAGTAAGACATTCTGAATTTGATGAAACTGCATTTTCTGACAGAAAATTGTTCCATCAGAAATTTTGATTAGCTTTTCTGCAATATAAACATGTTTATTTTACACATGCCTAGGAGCAAATGTCATTTGCAATATTTTCATTGGTTAGGTGCCTCCCCATAAATATGAGGATATTACACTGAGTCTGGGTTGTTTTCCCCCTATTCTCCCCTCCCCACGCAGAACACGTACATTTATCATCTGATTAAAAACATTATTTATCTTTATAGAAAAACATATTTCCTAACAAGCCAAGACATTTATAAATAACTTCTAATACTACAGCTGAGCGCTAAACATCATGATTTAGGATGAAAGAAGAAACCTTTCTGATCATTGTCCTTTAGTATTTCAAAGCCCATTTTTCATGTTTATTTGCTGTCACTGGTGATAAGTGATTGCCTTGCTGTATTGCTTTTCCTCTGCAATGGCGAGTTGTTTGCAGAAGGAATGGAGGACAAGCTGTCACATCAAAGAGAAAAGACTCAAACCCACCAGGAGGTGAAGCAGAGGTTTATTGTCTCTTGCCCTGGGTTTTGACAGTTAATTAGCTCTCATCCAATTTATGCTTGTGTGGCAGCCACTCCAGGGTCAACAGCAACAACTCCAAGGTGAGGCAAATGCAAAGGATACACGACAGGAAAACCTGCCACGGAGCCCCAGGAAAGCAAAAGGGCTTCATCTTTCACCCCCCCCAACCACGACTGATGGGCCCATTCCCTAATGAAGCCTTGGACTTGTTTATATTTTCCCCTCACTGCACAGAGGCTTCTTTCAACAGCTTTGGGCACTGAGGAATTGCCAAAGCAGCTGCTAAATTAAGCAGTCAGCACAGAAGCATCTGTGGAAAAACGCTGTCCCTTCAACTTGCTTTGTGTCAGCTGCCTTGGGCAGGGGAGGAAGAGGAAGATGTCACCCAGGAGGTGGTAATGATGGGCTTCATCCAGCCTGCGGTGCTCCATGGGGCTGGCCTTCCCCGACTGTCCTTCAGGACCTTTATCCCCCCCTCAGTCCCCTCTTCTGTTCTCCAAAGATCTTTCCAGCCTTTGCAAAGCAAACATGCTTCCCCCCTCATTACCTGTTGCTCTTTTTCTTTACCCCCACCGCCAGTTTGAAACTCCGAGTGCAGGGAGCAAGCGGTGGCCAAGCCTTGCTCTGGAGGGCAGGAGCAGGAAAGCAGCATTTTCACACTGTGGCATAAAACATTATATCGAATTGTATGTCCTAGCTGTGGTAAAAGCTTAACCCCTGGAAAAGTTCTGCCCTACTTGAGCCCTAGTGAAACACAGCAAGGCATCACCTCCAAAAAGAGAGGCTGGATCAATTTAGAGGTGGTGTAAGTGTCTCAGGGGAATGTAGCACCGGAGAAGAAAAAAATAAAAACAAAAAAAAACCACAAGCAAAAAAATAAATGAGATGCAAATTCACTTTATATTAAACATCCACTGAATGGGAACTTCCAGACATAACAGGAGCAGTCCAGGTTCAGACTGGAGAGCCAGCCCTGAATACTACAGAGCTCCTTGGCAATGCCTAAGACATGCCCCATTTCCAAGCAAAACCTTCATAGCTTGTATAATAGATAGTACCTGCTATCTTAAATAATAGTTCATTTTCTACACTTACCCATTCAGATCTCCCCCAGGCAGAGCTGGGCAGCTTTGAGGCACTCAGGAAGTATCTTTCCTACAGAGACAGCCTTGTTTAGCCACATTAAACATAGAAAACGCTGCAGTAAAACTAGCACTAGTAAAATATCCAGGGTCCTGTCTAAATACTGCATTTTCCCTGCGATAGCACCTGATGGGATCCAAAGGTTGAACTCCTCCTTTCCTGCCCCGTGCTCCTATGTGCATCCTATCACTGATGCCACAGTCCTTCATACTCTGTTTGTAAAATACATTGAAAAGTCACCAGCAAATTATGAGCCTGAAGCACTGAATTATCAAGCTTTTCCTATCAAAGACACTTCTGGTGACATTTCCTCCAAGTAAGCCAGTCTGTAATAAGACTCACCACAAGCAAATACTGAGCTACCAAACACAGCGGCCATCCTGCTGTTCACGGCCTCTGGAGAGAGACTGTGATTTAACCACCCGTGAGAAGCAGCAATGAGCCCACACGAATCAGAAGCTGAGCCTGGGGCCCAGGGATGCAAAATGCTGAGAGATTCCAGCTGAGCTGAAGAGCCAATCCTAAAACATTGGGCCGGCAACAGCAGGGGAGCCAACACCTTGTCCTAATCCCCTGGGAGGTACCAATAGAGCCACATGTTTGTGCACATAGATCCTCTGCTACCAAGCTACCTTCATCACCCTTCTCTCTCCCCATTGACAATGGAGACCCAGATGTCCCTCTGCAGGGCCCAAAACTGTCACCCTCTCAAAGCACAAATGCCTCTTTCCTCTGACTACAAGGAGCTGAGCCCCTTAGACACCCACCTCAGCTGAGCATCTATGACCAGGTGGGCTGATTCTACCTCCTGCAGACTATTCCTGACATCATCTAGCATAACCTTACATTATGCAAAAAAACACAATAGCATCTTAATGAAGAACAAGCATTAATACAAATTGTACGAAAGCGGTCTCATGAGACAAGCAGCAAACTAAACAACAGACTAAACTTAGCCCGTGAGCTTGCGGCTTTGTGTTTCTCACAGCTGTGAGTCATCGTGTAGGGTAGAAAACTGCCTTCCTCCCCCAAAATATCACAGAAAGTGTGCAATGCCTCACGTTACAGTAAGAGAGGCTCTACACAGCAGGGCTAGAATTGTGTTACTCACAGGGAGCCTGAGTACTTAGCAACATCGCAGCCAAATCTGTCCATTATGTTTCACACAGGCCATTGAGCAACCAGCAGAAGAGAATCATTTTCAACCAGTCCTGATCCAGCAAGGTTCAGATTAGAAATAGGTTGAAGACCCTTCCAATTCAAGGTCACCTGCCTCCTTTCTCTTTAGTTCTTTGAAAGCCTCATTCCAATCTTCTCCCTTGCTATCGTGACCGTTGTGCACAGCACGGGTCCTTTCCCCGAGGTGACATGGTTTGTGATTGCTGCCTCAGGACTTGGATGCAGCGCCTGGCAGGGCTGCCAGCCGGACGAGGGAAGCGAGCATCTCTCACAGATTAGCAACAAGTTCAAGCAAGCCTTTCTTCTGCACAAATTTGGAAGTCTGAGCATGTACACTAAAAACTTTCCAGCAGATTTAACACATTTGCATTGGCGAGTATTCAGCGATTCAGCTCAGGTCTCCCTCACCTTCAAAAATATGCACATCAGGTGCCCTGGTGTGTCTTACCTGAGCGTGTCCCTGTAAAGCACCACAACTCCCCGCACTGCTTTAACTCGGGTACCACATCTGTTTTGCAGTAAAAGCATTAAAAAAAATAAGGTACAGAATAGTCAACTCAAAGGGAAGGCAAGTCAGAAACCCCGAATCCAAGTCTTCTGCTTTGATCAGGAGAGAGTATCCTCTGTACATGACTCTTTTCACAAAGGAAAACAAGTTCCCTAATACCATCTCAAGAATGTAATGCATAAACATGAAGAGAGAGCTACCGGGGAGAGGTAATACATACATATATATGTGACTGACGGCAGCTTCCCACATTAATATCCAAGCATACCAACTACTGCCTATGTTGGGACAGCACACCATGACCAGGCCACAGGACACGGGCCCTCACGTCCCCTCCCTGCACCAGCCGTTAATCACACAATGCAAAGAGTCAGAAAAGCCTTAAATTCCACAACTGAGGCAGGTGACTGGCTCTATAGGAGAGAGGATCAACCACATGACAGAGGAGAAGGACTGTGTCTTGTGGCAAGTGTTGCAAGACCAGCCAGGGTGCTGGGCCCACACCAGGCTTTTTCCTAGGTATTTTGTACTAATTTCCCCCAGGCCATACCTGTAAGAAACACCAGACACTCTTCCACTATCCCCCCCTGAGGATTATCAACACTTCTTCTGGATTCACAGAGACTGCATAGGGGGAGGAGAACCTTGAAACCAACCACAGCACTTTACCACCCTCTCCATTAAAAGGTTTTTTCAAATATCTGCTGCTCGAAGGACCTGAATACACAGAACAGTCAACACCCTCAACACACAATGACCTGTTTTAAACGTCTGTTTACCTTTGGGAAGAACACAGTGAGGCTTTTGAGAATGGAAGGTAAAAATTCTAAAGGAAGATCAACAGTTGTACATCAAGCACCTCTCCATTTCAAAACCATACCAAGAAGAACATTTTTGACATGTGCATGCATATCTTTGTCAAGGGAGCTGAAAGGCAGATTCATGAGGGAAGTTTGAGGGGTTTTTTTTGAGCTACCTTCAACCCAACATTTTATAAACATCGCTTTTCATTTCTGACTGCGCTGCAAATCCATTATGGATATGGAAAGTAGTCCTGAAACACAATTAAGATTTGGAGTTACGAGGTCGTAGCCTTGCAGCTATGAAACAATGACCTCAGCGCAAGGAATAGATAGAAGATACACTAATCCCTGTTAAAGTGGGAAGCTGGCAAATAATGCTTTCTAAACCATTTAAGTTTGCAGCTTGCTGAGATGAGGGTATGCGAGGCTGGAGGGGAACAGAAATAGCCGTGCCAACAGATTTATCTGCTCGCTGGGGCCGGAGAGGCACCAGGGAACTGGATAAGCACTGGGTGTTTAAACACACGCACAGTTTTTGGTCTCATCACCCAGGGACGAGGAGGGGTTTGCGCTTTGGGCCTCCCCACTGACACAGAGCAGGCAGAGCTTTAGGTTCAGGGTGTCACAGCTCCAAAGCAGCCCCCAGGAGCTGCTTTATTGAAAAGCTGCTCCCAAGCTTCTATTCATACCCCCATCTTTTGTGCTCCCACAAGCTCTCAAACACCCTCTGCACAGAAGTTACAACACAAGATCCTCCTCAAGGGCATCATTTTTCTGGCAGGCTCTTCTCCCTCCCTCCCTCATTTCAAAACCTTTGGCTTTTCAGCGAGTGCAAAGCTTTCACCTTTGAGCCATCACTGGAAAAAAAGCGACGCAACCTGTGGGAGGAAGAGATGTCAGAGGAGAAGCCGTCGAGCAGGAGAGAGAGTCTCTGCACCGCAGGTCTGCTGGCAGTCAGAGGTTATGAGATGCAGCTGGGAGGAGAAGTGCCATTGCACAATCAGTCAAAGCAGCAGTGTTTCTTTTAGAGGCATTCAGATGCCTGGGCATCCTACTGAGTCTCCAAATAAACAATATTTGATTGTGACAAGTGCCTAGCATGCTTCTGAATGCTGTAAGAAAATAATGCACTGACATAATGACAATATTTGAGTGGCATAAGTCAATCCCACTTATCCTATTAAGAATGGGGAAAAATACAGAAGCCCACACATTTGATTAAAAAAAAAAAGTCCTTGCCACCATTAGCAACCATAAACCCCACTTTTCTGGCAAGGCTCAAGCTACCTGCAGAGAATTCACTTTCCTTGTCTTCTGACAAGAAGCTCAAGGGAAAACACACCATCCATCCCTCTTTCCTCTACATGCTCCATTCTGCTCCACATGGCGCTGCCTGATAGTAAATGAGAAATTAAAAACATCAGCACCAGGCTCTGCCCTCTCCACCCTCATCGCTTTCTCCCTGCAGTGACTGTACAAAACACGCTGGCCCGAGCTGGAGATGGATCCATTTAACTGCTGAGCTCTGGAGTCACATACGAGCTCTCCGCTGTCTGCTCAGTTCAGAGATGCCAGCTTTGCCAAGCACTGAGTGTCCTTCTGAATTATTTCATACTGGAAAATAATCCTATTGACAGACCAAAACTCTCCCCATGGATTTTTTTTTTTTAATTTTTTTTTTAATTCAAAACACTTTAAAAAAGGGCGGGAGGAAACAGAAACAGTCCGAAATTAAAACTGACTAAAATCTCTGAGTTTGAGGCAGGCAGCAGCAAGCTGTAATATCCCCATCCTTCCAAAACAGAATTTTTAAAGACATCTTTTCTCATTTAAAAAAAAAAAAAAAAAATCTGAATGAAAAAGTTTTGCCAGTGAATTCTAGTCATAATCTCCAACTGCCATTTTACTTTGTCTTGGCTCCCTTCAAAATCAGCTTCAGCATATGCCACGTGCATTCAGCTCCTTCACAAAAATATTGTAAAATCGGATCCAAACATTATCACTTTTTGATGCTTTGGAGCAATTGAATGAAAAGCCCAAGAATGGGGGGAAGCAGTCAGTAGACACTGAGTTGTTATTTTTATGATTCCCGTGGTCCCCAGGAGCAGAGGCAGGTGCCACATCAGTGCAGACAAAGCTGTCCCACCCCAGCGCACGCAGCGGGAGCCAAAGCCAAACAAAAGGAGAGGAGGTCACGGTGAAACGGGCACGGCGAACGTGACAAATAACACATCAACACGTGCGAGCACGTGATCTCGATAGATTAACCTTGGCTCCTCAAAGAATAGCCAGTATAATCATCCCATTTTTGTAGGCATCACAGCCTTTCGGAAAGATTTGAACGCTGAGGGTAATTAAGCTTCACCGTCAGGCTGTCACAGCGACGGCCTTGAGTTCCACAAGCAGCATCTCCAGCTATTGCCCGGCCCTGCTCCTCCTCACTGACCAAGAGTAAAGCCCGAAACGTTCACGAGAAGGGCACAAGAGCTGCCTTGAGGAAGGATGCTCTTGCACACGCACGTACACATCTGTATTCTGTGTATGGCACTTGGCAGGTACGAGCGCAAAGCAGAACCACCGGTGACCACCCGGCCAGCCCAGGAGGCTGTGGAGGTGGAGAGCCTGGCCATCACAAAAGCTGCAGTACGTATTAAACAAGAAGTTTCAAGAGACGTTGATTCAGTTGCTCCATGGATCTTTCCATGCACACCCACAATCTGGAAGAGCAGCGGGGCAGATCGGCTGAGAGCCAGGCCGTCCATCAGGGTCTCTGAGCAAGGTCTGGGATGCTGCAGCCCTTGTTCTCATTGGCCTCCACACCAAAACGTGCCCACCAAGAGGATAAGGCCATAATGTCCCCCAAGGCACAGCCCACTCAAACAGCCTGAAGAAAAGTGCAAAGGAAGAAGCAATATCGGATCTCAATTTTGAATTAATTCTGTGAAAAAAGGCTTGCTTCAAGATTTAGGAAAAAAACCCACTGATAAGTGCCAAAACTGCCCCGGACTTCATAAACGCTACATCAACAAGATCTACAGCCTCACTACAATTCACTTAGTGTACTTCAGTCCAGCACAAGCCAAGTGCAGAGAAAGCTGCCTCTTGAAATGAGCCACTGGCTCCACCATTTAACAAAACCAGTATAACCCGAGAAACGGCTGCTCTTTCCACCCTCTCCCCTCCTACAGCAGCAATGGCAAATATTTCCCATAGGATGCAGGATGCATGAAGCTTGCAAACTAGAGAATAGAAGAGGTGACAGTAGCCTATAAATACCAGGGAGTAGAGAGGAGGAATTCAAGGATAAAAGTGAGAAGTAGCCTGAAAAGTGGAAATGGAAAAATCCATGCTGAACATGATGAAGCTCTTATCTGTGCAGAGAATTACAAGGAAAATCATTTACCTGGAGAACATTGCTATAGATGCTCAAAAGAAAATGAAAAGATACTTGCAGGGAAATACAGTAACAGAATTCCCTAACCAGAAGATTGTTCAGATATTCACTGTCTCTCTTACAAAAGCAAAGGGATTCATATCTAATCAAAAAAACCTACCATGACATAGGTCAAAAAGTAAATCCTATCTAGTAAGCCTTTGGAAAGCACACCTCTCAACTGCCAAACCAAGCACTTTTTATTAAATATATTTTGCCATATACATAAAAAAGGAACCTAGGAGCAGAGGGCTATGTGAGAATGCTTCTTCTTACTTGATAGTTGTTTCTCCCGCCAGAAGTATAATGCCACGTATCACACAAAGCACATACAGAGGTAATCCCTGTTCTCATTTAAAAAAACAAAAAAACCCAAAAATCAATAGGACTTTTTTCACAGACAGCATCATAGTCCAGAGCATTTAAAACGCATTTCAGTCTCATTTAAAAAGACCAGAATGCTGGCCAGGATGCCAATGTCTCTTCCCATTTGAAAGGAATGGTGAGGCATTTGCCAAGCCTCAAAGCACACACCATCAGCACTGAAGGCAGAGCACACCAGGGGAAAACGCTTTTCTCCACTTTAGCAGGCAAAGCTACCTAATTACATCCTCTCAGATGCAGCCACAGTGACCTGCGTGTTTGTTCCCCCTACCCATAGCTCTACTTACTATACCAAAGGGTCCCAGGAGTCAAAGAGCCACCAGCCTGGCTGCCCAGGGCACATTGGGCTCTGGAGATCCTCCTGCTCCTCTGCCCACATCACGGCCACGTGCAAGCACGACCCAGCAACACAGCTTCCCTCACTGCCTTCCAACACAGCTGCCCTGGCAGAGGAATACGGGCAACAAGAGCAAGAACAAAACCAGAGACAAGACATCCTCCCCTGGGTATCTCAGCTGCAAGACGAGGCCAGGCTGAAACAAAGGGTGACCGCTTCGCATCTACACAGCAAACGCTTTCCAACAAAGGTTTCCCACCTCAGGTGAAAGGTTTGCGACATGCCCACCCACCTAAGCTTTCGTGAGGTGCTGAAATTGAAGTGTTACAGGCAGAATCCGTTAAAACCTGACATACAAAAAAAGGCAGGAAACCCCCATCATTTGCAAAGCCAGGAATACACAGACACTGCTCACTGACAGGGCCGGAGCTCCGAGCCTGCAGATACATTGGCAGATGTCCCCCGGGCTTTTCCAAGCCTTTTAGGCTGTTCAGTCAAGTGTAGACACTATCGATGAGCCCGTCGTTGCTTTAGCTTCTCTGTTTGAAGGTGTCTACAGACCTGGGGCCCCTGTACTAGTGCAGCACAGTTGCAGAAAAGCTCTGAGGGAAGCTTAAGACCAGGATAAACAACTTATTACGGTCAACGGTTTTCTCGGTATTTTGACCAATGCAATGCCAGTCACTCAAAGGCAGGGCTGTGAATCTTAATATTAGCACAGACGTTAATAGAAAGTGCTTTTCGAGGTCTGTATTCCTGCTAATACTGGATTACCATATATTGTATCGTAAAAATTGTCCGAACGGCAGTTCAACAAGCTAGGACTAGATTCGCAGACCTGTCACGTTACTGATGCAGCTGAGGTCAAGAACTACAAATAGAGCAGATAATTAGAAGGGAAGTGCGTGCTGCTGAGCAAACACATCAGGCATGGAAAGATTTTCTGCCCTAGAAAGGTAGAGAAACTGCGTTTACAGACCTACCTGAGCATCTTGTTTTGAACTGGTTAGAAAACACATTCACCAAAAAACAAGGCTTCAACTGGGAGTCTTTATAACTATCAGAATATCAGCCTGTTTTCACTGCAGTTGCCCTTTCAGGGTTTGAACACGGAGCTCTCTATAGACCTGAAAGACCAAATTCACCAGTGGCGTAACGCAATGCAGGCAGCCCTTGGCAGAGCTGTTCCCTTATTTACTGGGAAAATGAGATATCAGGGACGACCCTCAGGGACTAACAGATCACGTTCATCGCTGGAAGAAACGAAGAGAAATGCATTGCAGCAACCAGAGCTGTGCACAGCTTCCAGCAGCAGAAAACAGCGGGCTTTGCTGTCCTGTTTTACACCCTGGAACGCAGAGCATAGACACCTCCGCCTGCAAGAATCCAGGCAACTCGTCTGCTGGGAGAGGAACGCTTCCTTTGACACAGAAGCAAAATATCAAAAGCTTTTCATTCTTGCCTCACCTGTGACTTTTAGCAGTTTTCCCATCTCAAAATCTGGTCAATTTTTGTGTTTCTCTTTCTTCTCAAAAGCTGGCAACAGACCACCTGTTTGGGACGCACCTTTGTGTCCAAGGACATGATAGACACACGGTCCATTCATATTTCTAAGAGACGCTGCACATGTGGACATCAGGCAGGATTCAGATGCTTCAGAAGACACACAATCCGCGTAATTCATCTTGTCAGCAGCGTAAAGTTGTGCCATTGACAAAAGCCCTACATAAACAGCCAGCTGGTAATATGATTACGCCCCAAGGAAAAAAAGATTGATAGTCTTGGCGATTTTACTGTGCTATAACAACAGAAGCCATCTTCGTCCACGTATTTCTCTAATCCTTTCCTGAAACGTTACTAAATACCGTTGCCCGAGAAAGGTGAGCTCTGCAAGTTAATAACACATCACAGAAAGAACAAGCTAAAGCCCCAGTGTTAACCTCAAAGCTGTAGCCCTTTTGCTCACTAATGAAGCTGCAGATACCAGAGATATTTTTAGGATGCCTGCAAACCTTGCTATAATCCACAAAGAAAAGTTTAGCTACGATAGGAAGGCATGGAATGTTACAGAAAAAATAAAAGCTAAAATATCTCCTGGTGCTACTAAAAAACATCCAAAGAGCCAACACAAAAAGCCTTACCTGACATAAAGCAAAATTTAAACAAATATTCTTCAGGTTCGTAATTCCTGTAACAAAACTGATTAGCGAATTTAAATTAATTCTGCTCCAGGCGTTACGATACACTATCAGTTACTTCCTTACCCCCCCGGGAAATATTTCACTATTGCTGTCAGTCACCTGCTTGAATGCTTGGAGTTTACCAGCTGCATAACGTATATTGATTTTTGATGAATGACATCTCTCTCTGGGCCATTATTGTTTTGTTTTCAAACCTTATTTAATTGTTCACCTATTTTTCAGTGAAATAAATGCACAGTGTTTATTCTCCAAAGGCTGTAAACAGAGATCTCAGGTCTAGTTTCTATGACAACCTCACTTGATACAGCAAACCTAGATTATCTCTAATGACAGACATGAAGTTTAAATTGCACATTCTGCACAAACAGTGCACTGTTGACCTTTTATTGAAAAATGGAATACAGTGTGATTAGCATAATGTGCTATATGAAAGGGAAAATTGTGGAATAATGCAGATTGTACTCTAATCATAACTACAGTGCTAATCTCTAGCAAACTGTTTGCCAGAACATGAAGCTTTAAAAATTAAGATTTCTCAAATCCTGTTAGATAGTAATGCTACCACATTAAATAGTTATCAGATAACACTTGCTGCTTCTGCTATTTTCTCTCCCATTGCAGTTTTTAATAGGGGAGTAAAAGTGGATAAGGTTATGGAGAAATATGGCAAAAACATTCCAGCTATGAGAACTATTTTTAAACCTCCTGAAGGCATTCTTTTTCTCATGCTTACAAATTCACTCGGAAGCGAGAGCCAAAAAGACATAGCCCTTTCTGTCGGCTGCTGTCTTCCAAAACCTGCATGTTTTCCTAGGAGGAAAATCTGCATGTATGCTAGTGAATAAAACCCCGCTCATCTACGGAGCCAGGGGGGCTGCAGGAGACGTGCTGCTTTGCAAGAGCAGAGATGGAAAATATCTTGCCTTCATACGCAGCAAGTTTTGGCGAGCTTTGATTTTGCCAGCTACAATTTGTTGCTGCTCACAGAAATGTCTGCAGCACTTTCCAAAATGTTAATATATTTTGGGGAGTCTGGTGGATGAACCGAGGTTCCCATTGGAGTTAGAAGAGCTGCTGTAAGGGGCCAGCAGGCTGTTCAGTCCGTCCTTCCCTCTGCAGAATACTTTAAATTTTATTTCCTTTGAACTTTCATAAAACAACAGGAAATATTTCCAATTACTGAATGAGATTTCAGCTCACTTGTATTCAACATAGTCCTTGCGCAATCTGGAGACAAGAAACAAACAAAACCATAATTAATATAAAAACACACAGTTAGGGATAGTAGAGCTGATGGGTCAAGGATCTGGAGGGGAAGCACTTTCATTTTTGCAGTGCCCTAAAGTAATGCCTCGTTGACTGCTATCCTCATTCCTATGTTTTTTAAACAAAATGTAAAACATAGCATTGGCTATGTCACTAGTAAGTGACAAGTACGGAAGAAAAAGATAAAAGCAGCTCTCCATTGCATAGGAGGAAGCCTCAGATTGTTCGTGCCTGGTCATGAAAACCGAGAAAAAAAAATAAAAAATCACAGGCACTCAGCTACTGCTCCTCTCGCTTCCAGAGGACGATATTCAGCAACTAGATCTTATTAGCATCACATCAAAGTGGTCCCTCCATCCCTCCCTGTTCAGCAAACAAGCTAAAAATGATTTTCAGATGCCAGTCTACACAACAATGCCATTAGAGGAAACCTATTCCCTCATTTCTCTCCCGCTCTAATGGGTTTATGTCATTGATACTGTCAGCTGAGTTGTTTTTAACCAGCAGTTAAAGCAGCAGCAATAATAAAGCATTTTTTTAGCACAGGCAGACCCCAGTGTACACACATTCTAAGCAGCTATTCACCACTACCACTATTCTGTGTATATCAAGAAATCTCTGGTTTTGGGGGTTTTCCATTTGGCAGCATTATATTTTTCTTAATAACCATCATCTTCCACCACAGCAGCTGACAGGAAGGAAATCATTCATTTAAAAGACATCCACTTGTTTTCGCATGGAGTTATTACACTTGTAAATGTAATCCTGTCATTTGATATATAAGATAGGAAATGGCGTGTTTGATAAAGATGGTGTGTCCCAATCTCCTAATCCCTGCAACACTGCCCAAACTTGTCTACTGCAGGAGTGATTTTTAAGCTTCACCACCTCATGTGATGGCAACAAGAATTTGCGGTGCTGCTCCGGTGGTGGGTTATAGGTCAGGGGCTATATTGACCATATCCGCACAGTTGTTCAAACGTTACCATACATTTTATAAATCTTTACCAAAAAAAAAGGTAAATATTGACAACAAAAATGGCAGCAGAAGTCAACACGTCTGAGCAGTAACTTTACAAGCGGTCTCCCTACCTGTTGGTATGGCTAAACACAAATAAATGAGTGCCTTTAAAGATATTGCAAATTAGAAACCTTTTTAAACATAGGCTCTCACCACTAGCTTCTCTGTCAGACTAATACAATCCCTGGACATTCACTTCCACACATTGGAAGAACAGAATTGCTTTCTTGTGCTTCTATCACATTTCTTCAGTTTCCCTTGTAATATTTTTAGTTAGGATACTAATTTGGATACCTCCAGTTAATTCTTATCCTCTGTTTCAGGTTTCCTTCAGGCACAGTTTGCATAGCTCTAGTCACTTGTACAAATATTTAAAACCAGCAAGACAAACCAAGCATAACAAATACAGAAATAAAGCAACTTCCACAGAAGCCAATGTTTACCCAACCCAGAGTATGAAATATTCCACACCTCCCTCTTCTATTTCTTTCAGGTGGGATCTGATGATACTCTGGATCATAAGGACCAAAGTCCCTGATATTCGTGCATTCCTACCTTCAACCCTCCACTGTTCAACCTTTCCAGCCAACCTACACCATCCTGGAAGGGCTGTAGCTCCTGTAGGGTGAATGCAGGTGAAGACTCTGAGATGATGAAGGCACATATTTATGGTTGGGCTCCATGATCCTGAGGGTCTCTTCCAACTGAAATGATTCTATATGTCAGTCCCACACTCATAATACAAAAGAGTCTGGACAGAGACTGTTGACCCCATCACAGAACTGACCTGTGAGTAGGAATCACCATCTCTCTTCATTGTCCCTTGTCTTTAAGAGAGCAGGGATTTGGCTGCCCTAACAAAGGGAATGTAAAAGTTCAATTGGGCAAGAAAAATTAACAGACAAACCCCATTAAGTAAATTCTTCCCAAAGTAAAGCACGTTGTTAAGATCACTGAAAATTCAGGCTAGCTGATACACTCCCCTTCCTGCAGTAAGTAAACATCTCCTACAAAAAGACAGCTGAAATACCATTTGTTTTGAAACGAACTTTTAGCCCCATAGCTCAGACAAGCGTCCACATCTTTTTTCTCCGAAACGTAACCAGTTCCGTGAGATGCCAGCCAGCCAGGAGAGCGCTCCGGACTGGAAACAAAAAGATGCTGTTGTCTTAGGACCGCCACAGTCATTGTTCCTACCTGTGCACATCCCACCACTTCTGTAAGGCTGACAAAGCCGTCACAGACAGCTCTGCCGCTCCTAGCAGGGGAATCGGAACTGGCGGTGGAATAAGGCAAGGGGCAAAAATGCAAGATAACTTGCTCAGTTGCTGCTGTAAAGACCAGAAGCAGGAGTCTCAAACAGATGCAAGACTCCAGTCTGCGCTTACCCACATCTTTATAAACACGGGTAGCCCATCCTGCAGGTGAAACTGGTTTGCCATTCACCTAGAAAGATTTCCAGTCCTCCCCTCTCCCCAGTGAGCTGAGATCCCTGAGGGAGCACCAAGCCTTCAGCTCCCAGCCACAGGCACCCTTGACTCCCCTTTGCCACCCCACGAGCACAGGGAAGAGCTGGGGTGCTCAGGTGGCACTCGAGTGCTTCTGGGATTCTGAAATAACACATCCTGCAATTCAAGTTCTATGGTTAATGCACACTGTTATGCTATATATGATTCAGTATGCTGTACTGTCTACCTATATGGAACATGCATTTGTTCTTTGATCCACATGTAAACTAGATTTTTAATAAAAATCAGGTTGATGTTTACAATCCTATTTCTAAAGTTACTTAATTTAAAAGAAAAAGACGTTCTTAAAAAGGGGTTCTACCCTTCGCAAGAGCTTCTGCTTCCACCCTTTGTTGGCATCCTATCAAATACCATTTTAATTACTAAGGACTCTTCAGGACCTTCAACATCCATCATTGTATCCTCTGGGAAGAAAGTATTGGATTGAGAGATGTTGGGAAACTATCGTCCCATCCATGGAGGTGATTCTTAACCAGGTCAAGAGAAGCATGAGGGTAGGGTTTCTCAAAAAAATTTTTCAAAGTCTTCATCTTCTCTAGTCCCTGTCTTGTTTTTCAGCAGGGTAGTGAGTTGATGCAACACCATAAATTAGTGGATCATACTATTAATCAGAGTCTGTGAAAAACAAGATGAGAGTCAAACTGCCAGGCACGATAGGAATGTTAGCCAAAGGTGTCCGTAAACGTCTGCTCACCCCTTACACCAACCAGGTCGAGAGCTCTTTCATTAATGCTAATGCTTTTCATATTAGCGCTTCACAGAAAAAAATCCTGCTGACTGTTAGGGTCAAGCAGTTCACAAGATGAGTCGGCTACATCAGCAATACACTGATGATTGTTTCTGACATGACCCCACAGCTAATGAAGGGGCATTTATGAGGGAATTGGTTTTTACGCAGAAAGAGGTTTGTGATGAAGGTATAAAACACATCTGGAATAGGACAGGCTGCTTCTTTCATGATGCAGTAATGAAAAAGATCACATCTCGCTGAGACGCAGCGTATCCGCACAACTAACACACGTCCCTGGGTTTCTTCTTCCCATTCCTGTCACTAAACTTCCCATTGACGAGACGCTGCTTCCACTCCTCGTTGCTAAATGACCAACAACCCCCACATAAGCTCTGGCACTCCTGACAGACACATCTCTACCCTATTCTAAAAAAACTCTATGGAGACCCCCAGGAAATTTGGCCTGAGAAGCCACTCTTCTTTTAGAGAAAGACGATTGCTATTACTGTGTCTTCCCCACATCTCAGGAACATCCTTCACTTTACGTAAATGACGCTTTCCCATGATAGCCTGGAGACTCTCTTCCCAAACAGATAACACCTTATCTGTTTACGAAAGACCTTCACAGACTCGCATCTTGAATTTGTTAGTGAATAATGGTTTCATTACCTAATAGGAGGGGCTACATTTATTATGGGGGACTGCAGATTTATGGTGGTTTTAATCATTTTCACCCTGAGGAGAACAAGTTACCATAATAGTGTATGAGTATATCCTATTCTATAAAGGTGTTAAAAGATTTTGAGAAGGGAAGGATTGCAGGCAAATCTACAGAATCAACAGAGTGAAAAAATCTACAGAGATCATCAGCAAGGAACAGTCATGCTAAGAACATTTCTCTTCATCACCCTGAAGAGAACTTGCTGGGAGAAAATAATTCCATATTATGAAAAATGTCAATATGTCTGGTATTCCTGTTCATCCTTCAGAGTGGAGCGAGATACTGTGTTTCTCAGCAAGCCTCCCCTGTTGGATCTGTTATTCTTTGCATAAATATGATGTGATACCATACAAGGAACAGCAGTAACACAGACTCAGGTGTCCCACCCTACCAGTGACCTGCAAAACCACAGATTCTTCTGCTCGAGCTGTTTGTCTCTATGGTCTAGGAGGAACATGTAACAAAAAGCTCTTTTTCAAAAAACCACATTATTGGTGTTAAGGTTGCAATGGAGAACAGAACTCCAAAAGGCTTCAGAGGACACAAGCAAAGAATCTGAGGTCAATGTTCAACCACAGCACTTTTCCCTGGTGTCTCTCATGGGGTGGTTTTTCCCCCGCAGAAAAAGTGGCAAAACTTTGTTCTGTAAACGGCTGCAGCTCAGACCGCACTCAATGGACGGTGCAAATCAGGAGGACAAGTACCATACCTCTTGAGACAAACCAGTTACAGCTGGCAAAGTGCAGAAGTTTTTAACAAGGGCTGGGCTGCTGCCTTAATCTAGGTTTGGCACATTAGAAACAAGAGCCCGTGTGTTCAAAAGCTTATCTGTTTCATTCAGCTGTATCAGCTGCTCTAATAAGAGATATCTCTCCTTCCAGCTCTCACCATGGAAATGGGAGTCATCTATCAAGAAGGACTCTTCCCTGAACTACCTTGACCTTTTCTGTTGATGCTGCTTTTCCACTGTGATTTTAGGGGAGAGTCGCACAGTCTAACTTCAAATGTGTTATGAGCTCACATGCCCTGTGTAATAACAGGACCCCAAAAGGAGCTGCAGAAAGCTGTTGGAATCCTGCAGTTAGATACTACTGCTGTATCTTACTGCATCCCAAGTACTTACCTCCAGTATACATTTCTATACATTGACTTAACTATGGAGTTAAGTGGATTTATATTGATTTCAGTGTTGTTACAACACATGCCAATATGTATACTTGAAGCATGTTCATTAAACTTTAAATTATATATATTTAAAGGGTGCTAATACCACCATTTGATGTGGCAATTATTGCTATTGGCTTCTTGTAGAAAGAACATTTGAACTACCAGCTAATTTCACACAGAAAACAGCTGTCACATGGTAATGACATTAAAAATCACTAAGCTGATCTGCATTCAAGGCCATGCCACAGAGGTGAAAGGCCCTGTAGCCAATTATTACTCCTCCGAGCCAGACAGTCCCCAAACAGCAGCAACATATGCAGATCCATCCCTCCGTGTCTTTAATTAGACCCTGCCTACCCTCTGTAGCAACAGCAGCGTGAGAGGGGCACATGTCAGGCAGTGGGGAGATGATCACAAAGAGACCCCAGCGTGTTCTGTCTGGCATGGCCTGCTAACGCATGCTGTACACAGGAAGGAAAACCAGCAGCAAGAGACAACTTTTTATAGTGTCCATTCTGCAAAATATATGACTTTTGTGGAGCTAATAAGCACAATACATTCTGTGCAGAATCTCCCAAGTCTTTTTGTCTGCTGCAATGACTGTGTCACTGACAGATTAACAATGACTCTTTTTTTTTTTATGGTTGTTGTGGATACAGAAATAATACAGGCTTGCCCCACTACTTATGAGAAAATATCTTTAAAATCACCATTGGCACAATCTGGTACTACTTGAGTAAATCTAATGAATCTACCCAGTTTTGCAGTGATCATGAAATTAGGCAAAAGCTAATAAAAATATCCAAAGAAAGGTACTACAGCAGCCCAACTGCCTTAGTAGAGATTTTCCAGCCAAAAACTCGCCTGGCTGTTTCTGCAGGTGCTGACCCAGAGGACTCCCATGCCCACATCTGTGCTTGCTCCCTGCAAGGTCCCACTTGCTCTGACTCCAGCCTTTCTGGTAGTGTTGGTACAAAACCTGGTTCTGCTTCTCCTTCCAGGGGATGAGGCCCTGCTGCCGAAGGCACCAGCCCTTGATCTCTTTCCCACTTCTCCCAGAAGCTTAAGCTGATCTTTAATGCAACTCAGCCGCTCTGTAGAAGCAGATGCACTTCTTGTAAGCGGAGTGAAGGAGGTCTTCCCTTGCTTTAGCCTGAAAAAGTGACACGATTTGGATGAGTACATATGAATGCTATGACCCACATCATTCAAACAACAGTGCTCTGCAGGTGGTTCCCACAGTACTCCAAGGTCTCTCCCTTACAATTGCTCCCACCTTTCCTGCAGATGACTTTGCTTTGTCAGTGAGTCCCTCCTCCTGTCCCCCAGCTCTTCCCCCTTCTGTGGCCAGTTTCACCCTAAAATTATCTCCATCACCAAAGGAATAGAGAGTTCTCCTCCCATCGTTTTAATCCCCCTCTCAGTTTAACCTCACCCACCATACCAGCTGCTGCCTATTCACCAAACTACCTATTTGGTAGAACCAAGTTTCTAACGTGGAATTGATACAACCTGCTAAAGACTGCGGCCAGGCAATGGTCAAAGGCTTGACTGACCCGGCGCAGATGTGGCAATGGCATCCACAAACATTAATCCTTGCAGCATCTACTTCCCAATCCCAGAAAGCACCTCCAGAAAGGAGAAAACCCCCTGGGATCAGCAGACAAGAAGCACAAGATCAAAACAACGCACTGAGTCATCCTCATAGAAATCTCCCTCCTTCCCTACAGCACGCTGACTTCAACACTTAGTAACAGATTAAATATTTCATTTCTGAATTTTAAGGGCTGCAAATTAAAACAACATCAAAAAGGAAAGGAATTGTAGCATAAGTAATCATAGCTGCATCCATAAACTGCACTTAATCACTTATTTTTTTACACTACAAGTCAGAGTCTATGAATGTTTTTTTTCTGTTTCCACTTATCTGCATGCAACTTATCATGGATTTAAAAAAAAAAAAATCACTGCCTACGAGTTTCCAAAATGATCCTATGAATTTCACTGTCAATGAGTCAAGAGTGACCAATACATGAAGAATCTGCAGCAGGAGAAGACTTCTGCGTTTTCTCTCAGAAAAAAAAATGAGATCTCAGAGCAGAGAGAAGCAAATGGAACGTCGGGAGCGGGAGGGGGGTCTGACACGGCGCCCTCAGAGCCACGGCTCCGGCTAATGAATTATCCCTGCTTGGTTAAATCTCTGGCATTGCTAATCAGACAAGAAGCATAAAACGGAAAGTTCATTAGCAAGATCATAAAAGAGTCATACAGACAAAGATCATTCGACTTGGCAATGGGAAGGTCAGTTACGGGAATCAGGAAATCGCTCGTTTAAGGAAAACAGGTTAGACCGAAAGTAACTCAGAAAGACCCGCACCGGAGTTGTGTGCAACGTTCTGCTTTATTTTTGGAACATAAGGGGGGAAAATTTTCCTTTGATAGTGGATAAACTAGATTGTTTTTTAATCAGCATCATCCTGGCCCGGGGTAAACTGGACAACATCATCTTCCCCCTGTGGCTGATTCATTTTCCGCTGCCTGGACCCCAACAACCCACAGCTCCTCTGTAGGAAACGCCCTCTGCGCAAGTCACAAGATGGTCCCAGAAGCAGAATTTTCTAATTGTGTCAAATTACGTGTGAAGGGTTTACAATATGGATCACTGCCCACTTGGGATTTAAAGGAGATCACTAAAGTAATTTCAAGACTTCACGATAATTCAGAAACCTCATTCCCAGAGGTTACTAAACGCTCTTTCCCCTTATTACTGCTACAACCACACTGGGGGTTGGATTTTTGGATTTGGGGTAGGAGGGAGGGGAAGTGGTGGTGGGTTTTTTATTAGAATAATGAGGAGGAAAAAGAGCAGAATGTGTATATTCTCCATATTTAAGGTCAGACGAGGCGTTTAGACGAGGTTCTTAGGGACACGGTTTAGTGCTAGAGTTAGGTTATGGTTGGACTCGATGATCTTGAGGGTCTCTTTCAACTGAAATGATCCTCTGATTCTATGATTTAGCCTGTTTTTCTAAAGAAATAAGGGGTAACGAGGCTTTATACCATCCTTTTCACTTTTGAGGTCACTAGCCTATTTCAACCACATTGGGGAGAGAGAGTAATGGCAAAGGGATTCCTACACATCTCATGAGCATGAATCAGGCAGCTAGAAAGGAGGTGAGAAGTTATTGCTGCCTCTCAGGAAAATAATACAACCTGAGCTCGATCATTAATGCACACTGGAGAGCTCTGTTAGGACAGCTGCTAAACCAGGAAAAATTCCATCTGCACCTTTTTAAGCCTTGAATAACTCCCCCAAAAGACATAGACCTGCAGGAAATTCAGTCACAGTCCTGCTGCACACAAACAACTTCTAATCCGACGTCTCTATCTTGAGATGCTCCGTCAGCTGAAGCAGCAAACTTCCAGCAAGCATTTTGCTTTCCAAAGCAAATGTGCCAGCCAAAATGGACTGAGGCACAGAGGAAATGAAGACGTTTGTGTTTGTTTGTTTCTATACAAGCCAGCAATCAAGAAAAAGGCGCTAGTCAAGGTTTTCCTGCCTCATCTTTCCTGCCTCGGCCCCCGAGAGTTCGCTGCTGCTCGGTGGGAGCAGGCAAACTGCATCCTCGCCAAGGTCACTGCTGCATGCCGGCAGGGCACCACAGGACCACAGGAGCTCCTGCACCCCAAAAACCCATCAAAGGGAAAGAGAAAAATCTGGGGGAAAAAAAACATAAAGGAAAAGGAAAGGTGTTTTCTGGTGTTCAGCAATGAAGCCAGGAAGAAAACATTTCAAATATGCAAATACACACCATAGCCAGGCAAAGGTAAGACACCAAGCACCTTGCCAGATGACATTCTCCCTATACTGTGTCAAGTTCCTTTTGTTCTTTCCCCTCAAAAAACCAGCACCCTCCCTACCCTACAAGCAATTGTCACGATGCACATTGGGAAGAAGGTATTAAATAAATGTGAGTGGTTCCTAAGCACCCAGCTCCACACAGGATTAACCTGTACAAGATACATTTTGGAGAATGGTCCTTTATGTTTATCCACATCCAATCTAAATTGCAGTGGGGAAAAGTATCCTGACCACAAAACAGCTAGACTGTTTTACAGCTAGGACACATAACACAATAACCATTTAGCCAGATTAAAGCATACTGAGAGCTGCATCAAATATTGTTTAGAGCACATAAAAACCGCTTTAATATTTAAATGTATCCCATGGCTGGGCTCTTTAGATTTGCTAGATTCACTGGGGCTGCACAGCTATTAGCTTCTACATTTCATCTTCAATTCCTCTTCACAGTAGGAGAAACATAAAAATGAGGGTCACTGCTTGGTCATTTTATTACCCCTGGCAGAGAAATGTGCTTTGCACAAATGAGGAAATATTTTACATGTAGATTGTTGTAATGTTGTTGTGCCAAAATAAAACCAGAGTTAAAAATAATAACGATATTATAATGGTTATTTTGTAGAATAACATTAAAATAATATGCACTGTAGCAACCGCTCCCTTATCAAAGGACCTTGTGTATTTCATTGTCATCATTTAAAAGGTCCATTAGCAAGAGCCCTGGAAATGTGTGGCTCAAGGTCACAACCAAACTAAATGAGATTGAGCAGTAATTCAAAAACATTAAACTGTTTATGGTTAGAAGTCCAATAAATAAATCCTGAATGCACACACACACACACAAATCTTAGCAGCAAACTCCCCTACGAGTCTCTCCGAAAACAGAAACTCTGTGAAAGAAATTGATAATCTGCTTAAACCCAGGAATGGAGTAGAGGGAACGTCACTTTGGGAGATGTGTGACTTCCTGGCACAAACGTGGATTAGGCTGCGCAAACCGTTTGGCAACGGGTGCCCTTGCGAGCCAAACACAAACGAGTTCCAGCGCAGAAGAAACAGGAACACAAACACTACTTCTTAATCATGACTTGTAGGACAAAACCCAGCGGAGAATCATAACAGCGTTTTGGTTGGAAAAGACTTTTAAGATCATAGAGGTTTAGGTTTGCACTACCTAAAGCATGGCATTTAACCCATTTTCTAAGTATCTGTATAAAAGGAACTTGATTTTCAGCTGTACTCTTCTCCCACCCAAAAAGTCAGCGGGAGGCACGTGCCTCTGCTTTACCAACTGTAAAAGAAGATGAATATGTTACTAGTTTGCAATGGCAGCATCCAAGAGAATCACTTCTGGCAATGAATGGGAAATGTTGTCGAAAAGAGACACCTCGCATTGCTCCCTGTGAGGCTGTTCCTCGGGTCTCTGCTCTGGCCCCGAGCTCGGCCTTAGATCCTCACGCTGGCTGTTTCACTAGTCTCAGGGGATCAGGGCGTATTTCTCATTGGGATCATACCCGGAATTTTGACATATAAGAATCGCTGAAGTTGGACGTATTCAGCACAACTAAAGTCGCAAAAGTGTGGGAAAAGTCATTTAGGTGGTTTTGATGAGAAATATTTTGGTATATTTAGACACATATACCAAAAGGCTCTCCTGTGAGAAACAAGCTCCAGAACAGCCTCCGGTACAGTGTTAGGACCTAAAGATCCAAGCCCAGCTGAATATTAAAAAATATAGACAATCTCTTCCAGTCTTATTGTATCTGCCTGAAAAGCATTCTCCTAAACCTCCCCATTTACTATTTCTCACTTTCATAAGCCTTATAAAAATGCCAGAAATGGGAACGAGATCCACATAACACAAATGCAATCAATCACAGAAACTGGTTCCTGGGGGAAAAAAAATGCGTAAAATATACTCCACTGCCACCTGTAAATGGAATTCAGCTTCCAGGTGACTTGCGTGTCTTGCTGACAGCATGTTTTATTGATGTCACAGTGATCTTGTATTTCATTTCCTAAGTGTGGATGCAAGAGAAAAGGCCTTTGCAAGCAATTGTGCTAATGCTTTGCATCTGGCTGTGCTCAACAGTCATTTGAAGGCTGTAAGCGCCTGGAGAGCAGCGGCACACCTCTCTGGAAGTTTAATCTGTGACAGGAGCTGAATGCACATCCGACAAATTATAAGTTACATGCGAGGAAAAACATTATTCTGTTAGCAGTTAAGTCACGGCCCCGCAATAAGTAAATTGCAAAGCAATACAGCTTTGTCTAATGACTATCAGTTGGCCAAAAAGAGCTCAGGGGTATGTAACACAGGCAGAAATAAAACCTCATACATCTTGATTTAGATACGTTGAAAGCATTTCCTCTAATATGGCTCTGTAGTTTCCCACTAAAATAGTTCATCACGGCAGCCCTCAGCTCCCCCGCATCCAGGAGCGCAGCTACTACGGACAAACCCCCTGCTTGGTGGGTCACTTAATCGGGGTTCACGTCTTCCCCACACACAGGATACGATTCAAAAGTGACATAAGGCACATTCATCCCAATTTCCCAACAATCCCCTTTCACCACTTGTGGAAATGCTCGGTCAATAAAACGTAATGACATTACCGCAGTAAAGTCATTTTCAAGTTAAGTGCCTGGCTCTGTGTCGCCGGGACCCCAGCAACAGTTAGGCTCCATCGCGGCAAATAAACAAAGGCTTCAATTTTGATTAAAAGGGGGATAAAAGCTGGGTTTAATGATCTCATTTACTGAAGGCCAATCCAGATTCCATTTAAATCAATGTCAGCTTGTTGCCTCTAAAGGCAGTTGGACCGAACCCCACCAGTGCAGGACCTCTCCTTTCACACACGCTTCCTAAACCCTTCTTTCCAGATTTGTCAGCTCCCTCATGGTGGCAATTCCTCCTCGTGTCGCAGATTCACCAGGCAGTTGGGATGAGCTGTGGCAGCCTGCAGGGTTGGTCTCCAAGCAAACCGAGCCCTCGGGACACGGGCTGTCCACCAGCTGGCTGTGCTCACCGTGCCTGGTTGGTCCAGCCCCAAACTGCGGACACCAGCAGACACAATCTGACACCTCCAGTGCAAAAGCCGTCGCTGCAAGGCTGGAGGTTGTGTTGTCCAGATAGATCCAGCTCTCTAAACCATCTGATTTCACTCAATTACACACGAGGCTGGGAGCACGCTCAAGGCCGAAGCAATGCAAGCACATCTCATGTGGGATGTGCACATCTCAGCAGAGCAGCTTTGCCATGGCTGCCACCAGGCTTCTTTTGAAGTCTGCTGCATGTCCAGTGAGGAAAAGTAAGGTAGTAACTAAATAACAAGTTTTTAAAGGAAAATATGTCCAGGTTGAGACCTGACAGGGCTTCCTGAAATAGCAGAAGGAATCACTACTATTTATAAGACAGACATCAATGTTACTGTCAAAAGCACCGAGTGTCTTTTCATGCCTTGTACAGCTTCTGTCACTCAGGACTACAAGACATGCCTGTTGAATTCCCTGCCCTGTAAAGAAAGAAATAATGCTGAAAATAATAACCAACAGGGTAGCTGGGGAGGGAAAGAGAACTTCTCCAAGAAGGGAGAGGAGCGGCAGAAGGTGGTTGCAGGGAAATGAAATCTGGTTGCACTGGGAATAGGAAACAAGCCCCTACGCTCTCACATGGAGCCCCCAGAACGTCTTGTGATTAACCTCCCAGAAACTCTAACTAACCCTATATGCAGCACCAGCCTTTACATTTCATCCACCCAAATCCACAACTCCTCCAGCATCCTCAGCAAGACACCTGAAAGGAAGAAAAAGGTAACTGGAGACTGCCTTCCATGCTCTATGTACACCTGCAGGTTCCTGTACGTCTGCAGGTTCCTGTACGTCTGCAGGTTCCAGATAAAATAAGAAGTTCAGTGGACACCAACATCCACCACCCTGTGCCACCACGGGCTGCTCGTGGTGTAGAGAGACACAGCACAAGGCTCACGGTACCTTGAGAGCAAGCCATGGACCAGGGCTCTGCTTTGACAGAATATTATGTATATAATATATATATTATATGTAAAATTCATGGATATTGCCGGTATTTCTAATACCTCCTGTTCTGTAGGACCAAGTCCCCACGACCCAGGCAGAGCCAGCCAGCGCCACCCATCTTCCCCTTCACTTTTTGCAATTTAGGAAGAATCCCCAGAGGAGCTCCCAGAGCTGAGCCCGAGGCTGGAACAGAGACACGTCCTAAACCCCAGAGCAGGGATGTGGTGACTTAATGACAGTTCAGCTCGTGAATCCAGAATAGCGACGCGTTTATTGTCTGAAGCTGGAATCCACTGTGTGTGATGACAGATAGCTTAGGAGAAGCAGACCTCGCTTGCCAAGAGAACTTCAAAAAGGACAGGGGGGAAGCAAAAATCTGGCTAGAAACCAAATGCTTTGCTAAACCGAGATAACACACTGTTTACCAACAGCAAACTAGATTAGGAAAAAAAATTATTTATGCAAATGTTCTTAATTTAATAACTGTGATCAGATAGAGCTTTGTTTCTTCCATGTAATTTGTGTAATACAAATAAAGTACAAGGGTTCTTTTCCACTATAGGAAATGAGAATTATTAAACATTGCACTGAAAAGCAAAGGAATGTGTTTATTGACATGAAAAATGATCCTGCGGATACAAAAGCTTTTGTATGTTAATTGCTAAATGTCAATGCAATTTAGAAAGCGGTTGCAGAAGGAAAGAATTCCTTTCCAAAACAGAAGTGGCTTTTCCTCATCTACCAGCCCGATTCAAGACTGCATCTTGAAAGTATTTATGGCTGTGTTTTGATCGGTGACACTGGGTCAGTACCCAACAACATCCTCGCTTCATATTGATGTGGTTACTTGCTAGGAGGCATAAAGGAAGTGAAGGATTTCCTCCCAGTTTTATTACTGAATGCTCAAAATGTTTCCTGGGGTAAACAACACTAAAGCCATCTGTTTTTTTCTTGTTTTTCTTTTTTTCTTCTTTTTAACAAAGGGAGAACAAAGGTAGCAACTAGTGAATGGAAAAATACAGGTCTAGAGCTATGTAATGAAACAGACCTTTCTCTGAAAGAGGGAGGAGGAACAACCACACGCGTCTTTGGCTGATATTTAAATTCAGCAGCATTGGAAGTCTTTGAACACAGTGTCTCTGGTCTTCTGTCCCACTCTAGAAAGGAGAAGGGAAATACAAAATGTGCAATTCAGCTGCCAGCTAGTTAGAGATGCTTCAGTAAATTAAATTTTGGACTGGCAAATGAAGGAGCTTCTTAAATTCTTTAATCACAGCCTGTTGATTTACTGCTCCAGAGGAAAAAACAAAACAAACCTTTGCAGCCCTGATGGAGAGAGTTGATAAAAATCATGCAAACATGAGCATATTTGCAGAAGAAAGTGAATACATTCTATCCAAAACCTCTCTTGTGGGGCATGCAAACCCTGCTAGGTACAGAGCAGCCACCAGCAGAGCTAGGTGCGCTAAATGCAAAAAGAAGACGTGTTTCCCCAAGTTCCTTCCACCACCTGGAGAACCTCTGGTTGTAAAGCCTCGAGCCAGTTTAACTAATACAGAAGAAAGGGCGATGTGTCACGGGATGACTGCCAAGTTTGTCAAACACCTTTCTCTGCCAAACCATCTCCAGCCATGCTCATGGAGATCTCACCCTTCCTAAAGTCTCTCCCAAAAGGTGGTGTTTCCACAGTAAAAGTGGTCCTCCTAGCTATGGACAACCCATGGCCCTCCCAGGAGTGAGGTCAGAAGCAGCTCATCTTCACTAGCCCTTGTCTAGAAAACCTACACACAGGATTTGCTCTGGGGGAGACAAACGTAAGGAAACCCAAGAGGAAAAAGAATCCAGAAACCAGAAATGAAACGTAATGGCTGAGCAGAACAGTTTGCTGCCCCACTCCTGCCTGGAGAAACACAGGAAATCATACAGTTAAATGACTCATCTGGTAAGCTGGGCTCATTAATAAAAAGACTTTTATTACAGTTATACAGGGAGAAACAAGGAATGCAGGCGATGCCTACAGCCTTGCAAGCCTATGTGGGAACAAAGCGCTTCTCGCAGCACCTCTGCAGCGTTTGTGTTCCCCGGCACTGCCGTGGGACCTCAGTTGTGTTTCTACGAAAACTACGGTGGGATTAATGCAGAAAGACTACGCACAAACCTGGGATCTCCACAAGAAATTGAGAAATTTGAGAGTATGAAGAAAACTGCCACCAAAGAGGCTGGGGAGGAGGAACTGCTTTCACTGAGAAATTGGATGGGCAGGATTCGTTTAATCAAAGAGAAGACCAAGGGTGACTTGATTACAGGGTATTAAGCACCTCCATGGAGAGAAAATACCAGTCATAAAGGGCTCTTTAATCTAGCAGAGAAAGGCTTAACAAGAGCCCATGGCCGAAAGCTAAAGCCAAACAACTTCAAATAGAGCACACAGCTCAGATTTTAAACACTAAGAGCAAGCTGGCAAAGGATTCCTCAATCCATCTTGAACAATGCTGTGCAGCTGGCTCCGTCCATGGCAGGGCCAGCCCTGTGACACCCGGCCCCTCCAAACCCCAGAGCTCCAGCCCCAGGAGATGCTGATGAAGAGGGAGAGACTCGATGTCCCACACCTGCCCGGCAAAAGAGCCCTCGGCTGCAGGTCCCTTCAGCACAGGGTACGAGGTGAGATCTATGGAACGGAGAATAGTTCCCTTAAAGCAAGGAGAAAAATTGATCGCAACTACTTAATAGAGAAAGTCGAAGTCAGCATTCATTAAAGAGAATACGAATTTATTGCAACTGATTTCGACTTTCCACCTGCAGAGCGAGACTCAAAGAATATTCAAAGAAGATTTAAAGAGAGGTTTTTGGGGTATTGTTTTGTAAAGCATTTGGTATCCTAGTAATGTTTGGGATTCTTCCTTTTGTCTGACTAATTACTTCTATTTCCTGTTTTCTTTGGAATTGCTGCTATGTTCTGCATTGCTGGAATCTGAAATATTGTTTCATGGAACATTATTGTATTTATGCATACCACAAACTCCAGAGATGCTGAATTCCTTCTAGTTCTACTGCTCCAGCTTTTGAAAACATATTTCCCATCTGCAACGAATATTAACACACACCCCCCCAAAAAAGCGTGACAGCTTCAAACCTGTATAAAAATGTTTAACCACTAAAGCACTAACTGTTTTCATTTAAAGCTACAGGAAAACCAACAAAAAAAGAGTGGCTTCAGTTTTCAAATACAAAATAACATGTTGTTGACGGTATTGAAAAGACCCATTTTGTCATAAAACCTATTTTCTGTTCAATAAACAGTGATGAAAAATTATATTTCTCTGCTTGCACTAGCTGCCTGCCTAATTTTGTGCTCCAGCAATTTGGTGAAAAAACACTTGGATGGCCAGTTCATGTGTTCATTTCCTTCAGCTGAAAGAAAACCCTTGGTATATGGCAAAGAACTGGGAAACTGCAAGTTTTTTCCTAACTGTGCCACAGATCAAGTGACAGGTCCACGATCACACAGGCAATTTCTCTGTTACTGAAAAAAATAGAGGGGGATATAATATTCAGGTTCAGGAAATACTGGGTTGGGGTGTAGTGCTTTCACATCTGTAAAGGGATGCAGGGTCAGCCAAATGTAGTTCAGCTCTTCATTATGTTCTCTCAAACAGCAGCTTGAAGACACACAGGTTTGGTGTATAAAAATCTGGGGTTCTGAAAGCAAACACACACAGAAAGACACTTTTCAGGTACCTCCCTCTCCCCAGACAGTGCCGTACTGTAACCCGTGCATGTTTTATAGTCTTTGCATCCAGTTCATATTCAGGAAGGTTCTCTGCTGCCTTGCGTCCTTTTCCCCACACACCACTCCTATTCCCATCATTAATGGTTGATAAATAGCTAATGAGTGGATTGGACATTAGGACCTCCCTTTCCATCTGGGCTGCATGCTATTTTACAGGCCCCGCTAGATCTTTATTAGATTTGGGTGCAGATTATTGATTTAGGTAGATGAGGTCGTTGTAACCTCATCTCAAAGAGAAAGGAAGCAGGAGAGGCCAAATGTAATTCAGCTGTTATGTTCTGTAGCGGTGCAAGTAGATGGGAGGGAAAAAGTCAAAACAAAACCAAAAAGTGTCCATTAAAAAAGGCGTAAATGGGCCTTATACAAGTGTAATGTTCTTACAGGCACTTGAAAGCAAAAGGCCTGAGACAGGGTATAGAAGTTACAAGCTTTCCCCAATTCAGCACTACAGAATAGGTGGTAGGTGCTAGTAAAGAGATAACGATAATAAAATGCCAGGCTATTCCTAGGGCAAAGTGACATCTATTTATAGAACAAGAACACTTTACCTAGGATGTAATGATGGCTTAATAAAAGGACATGTTTTGCTTAAGTTATTTTTACTCCTGTTAAATGGCCATATCAGCACCTGCAGATCTAATAAAAGCAGAGCTCAGACTTTGTACTAAGCACTTTTGGGCACTCTGTCAGAGGTAAATTAAGCACAGAAATCTCCCAGAAAGTCTGGCACGGAGGGCCAGTCCCTCTAAAAGACTTCAACACAGGCACTACTTAGAATCTCACGGATGTGAACACTAAGAGCGTTTGTGAGGTCAAAAAGAGACCGTGTAAACCCACAGAAAAGAAACCTGGAGAGACTTTAGGAAAGACATCCTGGCACGGATGGGTACAACAGCTGCATATTCATGTTTACCTGAATCCCAGTCCATACGTGGGGAAGTGTGAGCCCGGGTGGAGGACAGCACTAACACGGCTGCCATGGTCCTGGCAACTCAACGGCAGCTCGTGACTCTTCCTCCTCCTCCTCTCCTGATGGTCTCAGGCCAGCCCTGCCCGTCCCAGCTCCACCAGACAGCTCACAGCTGGAAGCTCCGAACAGATGTGATCCCAAACTAAGCACCTGCCTCTGGGACAGAGGTGCCAGCCGCAGCTCAGCACCCCCTCGGCCATCCCCGCCTGGCGTGTTTAGCCCCACAAGCACCTTTCTTATCATTCCGTGTTTTAGGGAATGTAACCCAGGGTGGCAAATTCCACCAGGCAGCACAGCACTTAAGTCAAGCTCACAAAGGACTTGTGTATTGTGTGCCTAATCCATGGGCATTTGGGGATTCCCATCCTAAAACCACAGACCAAATCACACAAAAGCCGTTTTCACCTGGACACAGGGTTGTTGTTTGCTCCTAATGCACCGTGACAGGCTGCTGGCTGTTTCCAAATCACAGCTCTTTGATCTCCTCGCTCTAAAGGACTATGAAATTCAAGACTACTGGTCATATCCAGGGGCTGTCAGGTTGCACTAAGCTCCCTCCCTTTCACATGACACCCAGCTGGTGTTTACCTCTGCGGCCACATTCTGGTGTGGAATTCCAACATCACCGAGCACTGTAGGGAGGAGGCTTGGATTGCTCGCATAGGCTAAACCCCGGTAAGATGTCCAGATTAAGACTGAGTCTGCTCAAACCACTCCGTCCCCTGCAGCAGATGGATTTGGTCACCTGGAAGAACGCCAGGCTGGCAGCACAGCCCAGCAACGGCCAACGAGGACTCTTGGCAACTCAGCAGTGCCAGATCCAAACTATTTATTCATTCCTGTGTTTTAGCTGATATCACCAACGGTGCTACGAGTGCCTGTTTATCTCTAGTCCACAAATTACAGCATTAAATGCTCAGCTCATCAGTATGTGATAACAGCCACAGAGGAGTCTCTCTCTGTTTTCTAGTACAAAAAAAAACATTACAGAGAGCAACATATTCTGTTTTACTGCACCTGTGACCAGGTCCTGAGCACACACTGCAACCTCACAGCCCACCAAGCACGGGCGCATCTCTGACCTATCCTGCTTTAAACCAGCCCGAGAGTCAACACCCTGGGGACTGATACGATTTCTAAGACACCAGAGAAGAACTGGGACAGTTCTCAAACCGTACACATCTCCAGGCCCTTCTGCAGCCTATCCTGACTGCACCCAGACTGTTTTGAAGCTCAAACCAAAAGATCCAAGCTATGCTGCAATCTGCAGCAGAGTAGTAGATATAATCCCCACTCACTAGGGCTGTGGGCCCAAAACTTGGCTATGCTATGGTATATGTCCTGCCCCAGGGAAACATTCTGCAACAGTGATGTCTGGGTCATTCAAAGGAAAATTTGACCATATCTGTCCAAAATGCAGTTAAGAAATTACTGCCACAGGGGCATCTCAACCTTCATTTACCACTTTGTGATTTCACAATTACACTAAAAAGGTCAAGACATCTCTTCACAAAACTGGTTTGAGTGAAAAATTATGTATGTCTGTTTAGTGAGTGAGATGACTATCCTGCCTCCAGCTATTACGAGATGTGCAATAAAAGTCTTATTTGTCTTCCAAAGACTAGAAAAATCCTTGGATCGAAACCACACCAAATTACAGATGCCACCTTCACCAGAGCCGAATGCGCCTGCCATCCATGCCGTGGGTGGGTATGAGTTGTATGCCCGTGTGAATGTTCATTTTGTAGATAAGAAGACAGGGAGAAGCTGTAAAGTGAAAGATTTTATATGTTTGACCCAGTAAGGCTTTTTCTTCAAGCTCAGCTCCCTCACTCAAGCTCAAGCCCAATTCTCTCTCGTTGGACTTCACTGCTGCTACAGCCAGAATTGCCTTTTTGCCTCATTAGCCAGAGCAGGAGCTTGCTGTTTTCAGGCTTTGCTAACACTTCCTTCCTTCTCCCCATCCATAATGCTCCATCAGGCATCATCACGCTTCACTGAGAAAATAATGAAGAAAAATGTACATTTGAGAGAGTTTGCTGAGATCACTTGCTTTGCTAGTCTCCATTTTGCTGTTTGGTAATTCCTGAAACATTTCCGCCGGGCAATACCTACTGGACAGCATGAAGTAACAATTCAATACACCCCACCTGGATTCCCCATGGAAATACACCAGTCTCCTCCTCACCCTGGGCTGAAAAATATCCTTCAACCAACTGATTAGAGATTACCCATGTTTTCCTGGGCAAAAGAAACACCGAAATTTTCCTCATTCCTTTTGAGTCTTGCAAATTCTTTGAGAAATCCTTGCAGGAGATGTTTGCAGAGAAGTTAAGGACCCGTGAGGAGTAGCACAGGGAGCAGGACACTGTAAGGGCCATGAGAGCACCCTCGCCTCTCCTGGAGGTTTGGCTGCTGGGTCTTAGGGTCAAACAGGTCTGACCCTGACCCTGACCCACGGGCTGACATCCCAGCCTGGCCTCAGCCCAGCTCTGTCCCCACGAGGTGCCTGGTGCTCTGGTTTGGGGGCTGCCCTGGCTGCCTTGTCCCCCCCAACCTGCCCTGCTCCCTGGTTGGGGCGGCGGGATGAATCTTTGGGGACCTCAGCACCTCAATCCCACCCACTAAAATCTGCTTTTACATCTGGGGCTGAGTTCTGTTCCCCAATTCTTCCCCAGGACAACATCGGCACTTTCCTGTCTCACAGCACTGGGGTGTTAAGGCAGCACTACGAGGGGGCCCTGCCTCAGACGGCGGTCCTGGTTGTGACACCAGGACACTTGCACAGCGTGAATGGCCTCGTTTTCTGCACGTATCGCCGTTTCCACGAGTGGTCTCTGTTCAGCTGCTCCCATGCTGGTAGCACAGCAAACCCACACCAGAACCGCGCTACTAATAACTTCCAATGGAAGGAAGGGCTGCACACAGCGATTTAATCAGTCCTTAAAGCAGCAACTAAGAACGCAAAGCGTAGACACCACCAAATACCAAGTGACACAGATCTGAAAAACCAGTCAGCATGCAAGCCAGCCAAAGCTTGAGCCAGGAGCACCTCCCTGTGAGACCAGGCTCCCACAAACCCCAGCTGTGGTGACACCCCGCCGTGCTCCTCAGCGAGCTCCTGCAAAGGTTACACACATCTGGGCTGATTAATGGTTCTGGTGGCTCCTCACATCAACCTCAAGAAATCCTTCAGGAAGTCTGGGCTCTCTGTAGGCTTCTGTGTCTACTTAGCGTTATAACTTTACTTATTTCTCAGGAATTCACTGAAAATAGCTTTAGCATCGCTAAATGCTTCCCCCTAGATAGCATAAATAAATCACTAAGAAAGCATAAGAAACAGTTACTTCTAATCACACAAATGGTTCAGTAATCCTAAGGGTCGCCCAAGCCTTCAGTATCATAATCACAAAAAAGAGAACAGGCTCTCCTCTCATGTTCCTTTTTTTTTCTCTCTTCATTCAACCAAGATTTCCCTGTCCTAGAAGGGCAAACTACAGTGCTCTTTGCAAGTCCTGTCCAGCACAAATATACTATAGCACAAAAAAAACCACCCCAAACTCTATGAGAAAATAAGAAAATCCAATGTCTGTGTCTGCACAGCAGCAAAGGGAGATGCTGTTTTGGACCTGGCCATCCTGATCCTCGGTGTTCGGCCTGGCCACATCTCTGTTCCATATGGATACAACTCAATATGTGTATGAACATGGAGCTAAGGGTTCCTCAGGCACTTACCAGCAGCTGTGGCAGGGAGCAGCAAGCTATGGAAAGAGACAATAATCGGTACATCCTACGCGCTCGGGCTGAGCTACACCATGCAGTTAACCATCAATGTCCACAGCTTATCCCCTCCCCACCGCCGGTCATCCAGAGAAATCTTGGAGTCGCTGCTGCCAAGAAAGCTGTGACATTTTAAAGTAGCCACACAGATTAGCCAGCATTTATGTTGGCTGCAAAAGAGTCAACACCAGCTGATCTCACAGCGCCAGACACACCAGGCCTCCTGCTGCCATTTATTTGGCAACAAACAGAGATCAGAGTCTCATGTGCTCATTCCTCACCATTAGGTACCGCAGGTTGGCTCAGTGCTTGGCCCAGGCTCAAAACCAATGTCATCTGCAGCAAAACTGTACTTGTGGCCACCTGGTCTGTGCATCCATTATTGGCTCTCGCTCAGTGTTTCCTAAAGAGTTACAAACTGGGGTAAATGAGGGATTACCACATACCAAACACCAGTAGGTCCTCCTTAATTCAGAAACTGTGCTCTATATTCCTAACCACCATCATCAGACACCTTACCCTTCAATGTATAGATAGCTTTCCACCTGTGGCCCAGGGACACCTGGGAATCCTAGGATGATTCTGCAAAGGGTAATTAAGAAAAGCAAGTCTATTGTTAATGGGCTTAAATTAGCTCTATGGGGATCCACATGCTCACTGAAAAGTTTTTTTAATAAGAAAGAAAAAAAAGCTTAGACAGACATTCACTGCACAAAAGAGTTCATTCTCCAAGATGGACAGGAGTCAACTAGAGACACATGCTTAGCCCTCAGCCCCTTTCTCCCCATGCCCTGCGCCCGTGGCCATGCACACTGACCACTTCAGTATCCGAGGGCCTCCCGCTGTGCTGACCTGCCAGATTTTCAGCCTGTTACCGCTGGATCACAGAATCCCAGACTGGTTGGGGTTAAAGGGACCTCTGGAGATCCCCCAGTCCAACCCAGCTGCTAACGCAGGGTCACAGAGCAGATCACACAGGGTCGTGTCCAGGCGGGTTTGAATGTCTGCAGAGAAGGAGACTCCACAGCCTCTCTGGGCAGCCTGGGCCAGGCTCTGGCACCTCACAGCAAAGAAGTTTCTCCTCACATTCAGATGGAACCTCCTGTGCTTCAGTCTGTGCCCGTTGCCCCTCACCCTGTCACTGGGCACCACTGAAAGGAGTCTGGTCCATCCTCTTGACACCCACCCTTTAGATATTCATAAACATTTATGAGAGCCCCTCTCAGCTTCTCTTCTCCAGGCTGAACAGACCCAGCTCTCTCTTGTCCTTTGCCAAAAACCAGAGTGTTGAGTCTGACACTTAACCCCATAGCTACGCAGAGAGCATTCCAACAGAGATGGAAAAGACCATCACAGCTGCAGAAATGCCTTTTACGGACCAAGCAGTTGAGCTCTGATGCAACAAGACTGACGTGATGCAGAGGAGAGGCCTCCAGGCGGCGTCACCCAGCGGTTGCAGAAGGCTGGCACAACACTTCTTCAGGTCCTCAACTCTGTACTTGTTTCTTCCTTTACCACACCCACCTTGTATTTAACATTTTCAGAAGACGCAAATCCCAACTCCTTGAACAAGCTGAGGGACGTACTTCCAAGCTTGTTTGTACCCAAACACCTACACAGTCACCTAGATCCCTCCTGTGGCAGCCTCACTGTCTTTATTACTAACAGAACAAATCAAAATATCTATAAGGTGCAATTCTCTTGCACTTTTGACAGCACTGGGTGTAAGCAGTCCACATGGACCTGCAGCTGTGGTAAAGTAGATGATGACAAGCCTACAGCTAACGTTTGCTACTGTATTTGTCTGAACAGCAGGGCCCTGGGAGTCCGCTCTGCAATCCGAACTCCCAGCTGAGGCAGGACCTGACCCTGACAAGTGCCCTTTTCCTCCCTGAGCTCCTGGAGTGACTCATTTTTCACTGTTTCACCAGTTAACTCTTCATTCTGCTGGATCCTGGAAAGCAGAGTCTATCTCCTGATTTACATGAAGAATCCCTGGGTTAAATTTGCTTTATGTTTAAGATCAACAAGCATAATATTGTACAAAAATGAACAGCTGTTAATCAGCAACACCGACACCTAAAACCGTGAAAAGCCTTCCTATATAAACTCACCCCGAAAGAACCAAAATCAAACAGCAATAAGTCACCGGACTGAGAAGTAAAAAGGAGAAAACTTATTTCCTAAAAACAATGTTCACAAAATTGAAAACAAACTAACGCGGTGACTGTAATACAGTATCACTAATCAAATGCTACAACACGTTCGCTCTGAAGAGAAGGTGCACATCTTGCCACGTGCATCCAGTCCCTTCTAAACTTCATTAAAGTCTAGCAAAAAATAAACAAGACTGATACCATTTGCATTTATTATACGAATTAGAAAAGCTTGCCAGATGGGGAGCTCTCCTCCAGCAGGGCTGTTGTTTTGGAAGACAGAGAAGCACTAGCACTACCCAGCTGTTTGGGGCCTGTGATGTTCCCACTCTTAGCAAACCATCGCCCCTGGCTTCTCCCTGTAATTAGTCAGTGCTAATACCCTTGGTTAGTCTGCGGAAAAGTCACATTCTGAAAGATCACCCTTGCAAACAGCTGTACTCCTGAGACAAAACGTCACCACTCCAAGCTGTCAGCCAATTCATCTCCAGCGAAAGTCACCCGGGCCATAAATTGGGAGTTCTTTATCTCAGGACAGCAGACCGAGCGGGGTTTAATTGCTGAGCTATGCTAATGAGCCTTGTTTGCGACACAAGGTGCTTCATGGTGGCTCTGTTTGAAAACACGGTATTGTAACCCCCCCGAGGGCACATACAATCAGCTTAAAAACACAGCCGTCTGGATACAGAAAAGAAATGGTGTAACGGTCCCTGCAGCATGGCACATTATCAAAGACATCATTAACAGCTGCTTCGCGGAGTGGCAGGAGCCTCTCCTGGGCCAGCTCAGTTCAGTTCGCTCCTATTCTTTCCTCCCTTCTCGTTGTTTTTAAATCACGAGTTCTGTAAACATTGCTGTCAAATCGTATGCAGAGGAACAGAGAGATATCAAGAACTAAGTCTTTCCTAGTGGATAAGGGCCGCGTCTGTTTTTGTAAGGAATTTTTAAAAAACACAAACCAAAGCAAAACATACCCAGGGAAAAGCAAACAGACAAAAGAATAGCGGCAAAAGAGTTTCTCGCTGACTTGTTGAGACAAAATCTACTGCAGCCTGGATTTCACTTTGTTCCTTTTGGATTAGGGCCTGCAATGGTGAAGACAGAATTTTAACATTCACATTTAGGTAAAGAACAGCCCAGGCGGACACAAGGCTACAGGTTTCCTTGTCCACATATCACGTCCTGGTTCTTCTGCACCATTAACGGTGAGACTTGCACGACACAGAAAGCCCAAGTCACATTTCTGTGGGGAAGGCCAGCGCTCAGCATCTTTAAAAGTCAGTAGTACTTAAATATGGCATTATTATTCTTACTGTACTACCCAGGGACGCATGACAGGCATCACAGATCCCATGCGTTAGGCACTCTACAAATATCTACTTCCCTGGTCTCTGCGATCTTTTAACCTGGGGGCCCAACCTTGCATACGCTTACACACTCGAGTAACTACCAGCATGGCATGGCCTGACTTGAAATCAACAAAACCGATGAATGGAATGAAATTAGTAATTACCCATGTGCTTAATTATTTGCAGAACTGGGGGCTAAGTGCTTCATTTTTAGCTTTTCACTTGAAAATATTAGTTCTAATCCAGCGTGCCTCACTTTGCGCTCAATCCCACAAGGAACCGCACGGTCTGGCCTAATTAAGCAAAAGCACTTAACAAAGTGTTTTAACTTTGAGCACGTGAACAAACCCATTGACTGAACGCTGCGTTGCGTGGGTTAGCAAGCACCCTTGCAGGATGGGACCCTTCAGCCGAAGTCTCAGGGGTAACGTAGCTGCGGGTGGGGTCCAGGACTCGACTGCCGGAGCTGCCCCAGGCTGCGTGCACCGGGTGCTGAGCACCCCGGGGCTCCCTAGGTGCTGCCCAGAGGCACAGAGCTGAGCCAGGAAACCTTGGCAGAGCTGCGGATCCACCGATGGGTCTCCCGTTCCCTCCCTGGATGGCATCCGAGCTCCCCTGTGGAAGTGGGTGCAGAAAGGCAGCGCCGCGATTCAAAGAGACGCTCCGAATGTTTTCTGTAATTAACTGACTGAAAGTCTTCACGCTCAAAAGCACATCACTCATTTAACGTCGGCCACAACTCCCACTCCGCAGCCGCAGCCCGGTTCAGGGAAAGCGAAGAAGCAGCCGAGCCCTGCTGCAGCGTGGGTGTCCCCAGGGACTGGAGGGGACTGGAGGGGACTGGGACTCCCCTGCTGCCAGACTGGGAGAAGCATGGGACAGGGATGGGGGCTGCAGATGGGGACTTGCAGCAAGCACCTCTCTGTACCTCTGTTTCTGTCTCCTTTTTTGCCCGGCTGAGGAGTTCTTGGGACAGGAAATGTGAATGAGACCCAGCCCTCCCCAGCCTGAGCTGCCTGGGATGAAGCCCCCAGTAGAGGCTTGTTTTCACCAAGCACTAATTTTAGGCCCTTTAGGACACAAAATAATGATAACACCCTCCCTCGCAAAAAAAAAAAAATCCCCCTGGGCCTGTGTAAAATTAGCAGTGTGCCGACTGTCCCACTTTTGCTCCTGCTATGTGGGGCAGCCTGGCTTATTAATACACTAGGCTCATTTCAAGATCCTTTGCTTTCCCCCTTGCAAGGGGGGCAGCCAGTTTGCTTCTCCTGGCGCTGCTGGGGATGTCCCTGCTCACCCGGATGGCCGAAACCTCCCGCTTGCCACTCTAGGAAGGCGCTGGGAAAGGACAGAGCGATCCGGGCAGAGGTGGAGTAGCTGCAGTCTGGCTGTTGGAAGGAAGGAAGAGGAGAGACGAACCCTTCGCTGACACAAGAGACCCCCCCAGCAATGAGGGCTGTGAGGCAGAGGACAAATCGGATGCTCCAAGGGGGAGAAGATAAACTGGAGGTGTCCTCTCCCATTCAGAGCCCCTGGAAAGGCAGGAGGGACTTCAGTGCCACTCACTGGTGCTGAGGAAGGGGCTGTCCTTCTGTCCTACACAGGCCTGGAAACAAAGCACAGCTTAACAGGAAAACTCCTCGAAAGTGGCATCATTACCATAATCCAATATTAGTATAAAATACAGCCTCTACCCAGGAGCTTCGAGATCGATCCCTTGAAACCTGCAGGCTGCCTAGGTGAAAACCTCCTGTAATGACTCCCCAGGGTGAGGAAATTTCAGAGCCGCTGTGAGGTTTATTCCAATGTGGAAGAAAAATCCTGACAAACTTGCAAAAGAGTGATGGGAGGAGAAAAGGAGAGGTGACCCCCAAACACACCTACAAGTGATGTGACAGCACATTACAGAACTGTTCAAGGAGAGGAAACCACACCTAAAAGACCGAAGATCTCAGAAATAAGCTTTTTCATGAAGTCACATACCCTGTTCTTTCACTCCAAACTACACTCTGCTCCAACATTATTTTATCTCCCACTGTTCACAATGTATGTTGTGAGATCCTGACCCAGCTTCCCTGTTAAATACTGATTTAACCTCAACTCAAACAAAACCTCTGAAAATTAGTACTAGATTTGACGCAGATATGAAACATAACAATGTATGAAGGGAGGGATAAAAGGAAAGATACGAGCAAAAGAAATGTCAAGTACCTTAAATAAGAGGAGCAGTTAAATTGCCCTTGTCCCACACAGAAAAGCCCCCAGAGCTAAGCCTAAGCAACAAATTTATTTCAGTAAACAAAAATCTACTGGCATGTAACTGGTTTTCTTTGTGCAGCTTTTTTCCCCCATAGGGACATGAAGTTGTGTTGCCTTTTTCTTTTTTTTTTTCCACGAGGCACATTATTCCATTTAAGTGCTTGTGCATGTTTATTAATAGAGCAAAAATGAGTGAACAATGAGCTAAGCCGGGGAGGCTGAAAGCCTGCACTGGAGCAGTGAATCAGAGGAGCAAATCCATTTAGCTAAACGCTCATTTTAAGATACGTTCCTTTCACACTTGAGTTATTTGCCTCTACACCCCAAATGTAATTAGACTCCTAGTGACACGCCAGTCCTGCACCGATGGCACCGTGTACATCTGAGCTACCCCAGCCCGTCCTCCCCAGGCACCCCAACAAACCGGCAGGACCCCGGAGCTACATTTCCTGATGTTGCTGATGCTGTGCTGCAAGACAAGCAAAAAGCGACGAATGTCAACTCCAACATGCTGGGAACCGACGAATGGTCGCTAGAAGCCTCTAGGACAGGGATGTCAAACTTGTTTCCACCGGGGGACGCACCAGCCTCGCAGTTGCCTTCAAAGGGCAGAATGTAATTTTCGGACGGTATAAATGTAGGAGTAGTTACATTTACTCAGTCCTAAAATTACATTTGTCCCTTTGAAGGCAACTGTGAGGTTGATGCGGCCTCCATTGAAAATCAGTTTGACACTCCTGATGTAGGAAAAGCATCCCTCATTGCAGAGGCCCGAGTCAGACTGTAAATGAATCGATATAGAACGAGCACCATTCAGAATTATTGCTGCCACGTAGGGGATGGAAGACACGAGAAGCTGAGATGATTCTGTCTCTCTGTCATGTATCCTGTAACTGCAGGTGAACCCAAGGGCTGCTAAAACCTGCTGGGCTGAGGGGAGACCCTTTACACCTCCTTGCAACCACCACCCTACAGAAGCACAGGTTGCTGTCACCAGTTATCACTCTGCTCCAGAGCAGGGAGGAGGTTCCATTGTGCTCGGTGCTGCTGATAAACCCAGTGGAAAGATAGTTGCTGGCATGAAGAAACAGACGCACAAATACAGACACAAATGTGGGCACAATTCCCAAAGCAGCGGAAAACCACGTCCCCACAGCTGGGCTTGAAAAAGGAGACAAAAGAAAGCGAGGCACACGGTGAAGATGCGACAGCTCAGGGCAGCAGAGAGGGAAAAAAACCCACACGTTGCTCACTTGCTATTGAAAGAAATTTAGTAACGTGAGAAGAAATATTTCAAGACTAGCCCATCACTTATCATACCCCCCCTGCTTTGGCAGTGACACCTGAACTCCTGCTACCTGGGGACCACAAAGCTCCCTGAAGATACCAAAGGTCAAATGTATTGTATTCATTTACTGTTTCCAAATGGGATTGTTATTTACCAGCTGTCAGTAGCTGCGTGCTTGGCACTTTCAGCTCTCTCTTGGCTTTGCTTGAATCATTTCCCAGCCAGTGGGAAGCTGCTGTTGGCTTCAGCAGAGCCAGGACGGTCTCTCGTGTGGCCATATCCCCCGGCGTACCCCAAGCACCAAACCCCTCTGTTTACAGTATCACAGTTTCTATGTTCGCTCAAACGAGATTAGCTGATTTCAGACAGTGCCTAATGAAAACTGAGGCTTTTCATGCCAGCGTTTGCCTTTCCGGCCTGCAAACACAAGGCTGGAAGGCCGGGCTGGCATTCAGTCTGCAGCATGTGACCATTTAATGAGGGAGGTCTATGAACTGCAGGACTAACGCACACAGGCACAAAAGCAGCTACCCAACGTGACTTGCTTCACTAGACTGGAAGGATTTTTTTTGTGATTAAGGCCCACAATGGGGGAAGAAACATATTCCTGGCTCTTTCATAGCCCTAGTAGGTGATGATGGACAAATTCTATAACCATGTTCTACCTTAGGGGTCCCACACCATAAAAAGGAGATTAAAATGACCTTTCTCACAGGAGGATGCAGCAGGTTCAGGTATTAGTGGGATGAATGTCACAGTAACGCTTGCAAAATGTAAAGACGAAAATGAAGAAAGCCCTGCTGTGCTGGCTTTAAAAGCAATGCATGGAATAGCTGGGTCACAGTGGTCTTTTGGGTCTCTCAGCAGCACCTGCAGCAAATGCAGTCTCATTGCTTCCCTCAGCCCTGCCATCCTACCCAAGAGCAGTCTGCCTGGAAAACATAGGACGGAGAAGCCAGCAAGCACAGCAGCTGTTAGAGGCACAGCATGGATGGGTGGCGATATGCTGAGCCCACACAGGGCACCAATGGACAGGTATTCCTGCGCTCCCACCTTCCATTTCCACACTGCCCACTGGACCGCGGCTTCTCATGGAGAAGAGCAAAGGGCACCTCGCTCCTGAGCACCCTGCCATGTCCAGAGGTCCCTTCCAAGTGCCTGGTGGCTGGCGTTGGCTCCTGAACTTCATCAAGTCACAGCTTACCCTGTGGGTCTCCAGCGAGGTTGTTCTCTCGGACAACCATGATGAGAATGAAATTATAGCCTTGGACATCCTGGTGCTCCGTGATTTGCCCCAGGCTGAGCAGATTGGACCTGGGTTTAATTCTTCCCTCTGGCCTTCGGTTGGACCTCTTGCAAGTGCGCATCCATCTTTGTCCTCTTTCCCCACCCTTAGCAGTAAGACGGAAATAAATTGAAGAGGCTGAGATGCTCGGACACTGAATGTCTTTTTCCCATTTTTCCTCAGTGTTTGCACACTTATGCAACAGACAGTGCAGGAACACCTAAAGATGCTGCTTTCCTCCCAGACGGACAGCAGCCCCAGCAGCAACAGGGATTTCCTCAGATTCGGGCAGCATGGAGGCAGCTGCAGAACCCGTGAGCCCCACCGGCTGGGCAGTGCCAGGCACAACTCAACCCACCTGACAGCACGTGTCACCTTCATCTAATTTGCCTCTGAAGAAACAGCAAAATAACACTTTCTCTCTGCTGTTGCCAGGAGAAAGGCACAAATAAACAAGAAGGGAAACCAAGTAACTAATCAGAAATTAGTAGAACCAAGACAGCGATCAGGCTGAGGAGATGGCGGCTGGAGTTTGGGTTTTCTCTCATTCCCTCCCAGTGGTCATGGCCCTCACCCCCAACTGTTGGTACAACACTGCTAGGTCCCTCTAAATAATTTGTCAGCCTTCACACCCTGCCTTTGGCCAACATGTTTAAAAAAACCCCACATTTTGGCAACGTCAGTACAAAATGAAACGGCGCAGGCCAGGGCTGCCTCACCTGGCCCCTGCACTGCCTCACGTTGCCATGGCAACGGCAAGTGTGGATGGCCCTGGCCGCCTCTGGTCCTGCCACCAGACACCCCCGTCTGTCCCACAGACACCCCTGGTTGTCCCAAGGGCACCCCCGGTTGTCCCAGGGACACCCCCGGCCACCACAGCACTGCCAGGGCCTCCCCACACCACCCCCCAAGGCTGCGGGCCGGAGCGGCCCTGAGGAGATGCCCGGCTGCAGGGCTGGACTGAGCTACGGCAGGGAAACCAGTATAAAATCAACTTCGTCCAGTCCACACGGCTCCGCAATTAATGGCACAGTGTACCCGGTGTATCCTTCAAACACCTTTTGTGCAAAAGGTTTTGCTGTCCTCCCGTCATCCTGACTCAGAAAGATTATCCTATCTGCTTTAAATTGCTTCAAATAATTTTTTTTTCTGGCTTCTTATTTCTCTCCCCTCCCTTTTTACACATTATCCCCTGGTTTTCCACAGAGCGAGCAAATGCCAACCCAGATTTTCATATTTCACAACCCTTTTTTGGTTTTTTTTTAGAAACCACTTCAGGACTCCCACTGTCCTGGGATTAGCCCTGCTAGATAACTTATGGGGTTTTTTGCAGCCGCAGAACAAAAATATTATGGTTATGTACAAAACCAGGGCTTTCCGTGGGCTAACAGCCACAGGAGGGGAGGAGGGCAGAGTTCAGCCACAGCCGGAGCCACCGACGTGCTTCAAACCACACTCAACCCACTGCCAACGTGGGGAGCCCCTGCATTCACTGCCTAAAGCTACAAGAACTTAAGGATGATGTTATGGTTGCAGAAAAATTTATTAAATAATGGCAGTTTGTTATGGGATGGCCGGGAACAGCAGTGGAGCAGCTGCCTCAGACTGACATGGGCAGCACGGCCGGATGGGCAGCCAGACCCCCCAATTCCACTGCCAGGCTCGCTTGCAAGGCTCACCGTCCCTCGTCTCTAAATGCAGGTTAATTTCTGACCTTCAGCTACTTGACAGGCTTCCCTGGAGTATCGACCGTGGTTTCCATGGAAGTCTCCTTTATACAGTGAGATAAAAATGCGTCTGATCTCTTTCTAACATGTTAGCAAACAGTGAAGGAAAACAACAGGAGCCTACATGAGAAAATATTTTAGCTGTTTGGCAAAGACATAAAAATTGGTGATGCAAAAAATTCCATAGTAAACATCTTAAAGATCCAACCCATGATCTCTCTTCTCATTATGAAGAATACTTTACAAAGCAAATGGCCTCCTTCTAGTAGATGCAGCTATCTGTACCTAGCGAGCAAGGGGTGTAAAGCCTGCCCTCAGACAGCACTTCAGGCAGCATTTAATCAAATTCCAAAGATATGGTGTCATTTGCCACACCATACACTGTTTACAAGAGCAGATCTCTCTAAATAGCAGATTAAAAATGGGCTGGATTTTTTAAACATCTCTGTCCTGTCTAAAAAGCTTGAAATGCTGAAAGTGTGGATACGTCTTATCTGATGCGAGTCCAAGAGGAATCGGGAAGAGAGGCAGGGATGGAGTGAGATAGTAACGTAGAGAAAACCACTCACTACCGCCTATACAGTCCAGCACAGACTATATAGTTCAATTCTGAATTTATACAGATCCTGTTTACATAAAAATACGTGTGGTGTCACCAGCAAAGTTGGTTCAAGGTAAGTCAAAGGTGACATAACTGCATTCACAGGAGTCCCAGAATTTAAGAACAATTAATTCAACTTCTATAGTTAATTTCATAGTGACTTTGACCCTCGTACATTATAATATTCCAAAGCACATCTAACGTCTTTGAATTCCAGTGCTGTGATGTTTTGCAACATTGCTGAACAAAAATACAGTGGCTCTGTCTGCTGTCTTACTTGGGAATGGCTAAAGACAAGAGCTCCTGGCACCTGTTAAAACCCCATTAATAGGAAGCAACCCTGTCCTAGGAAGGATTTCACTTCTCTCTTCATTTGCAGATGAATGAAAACGTCTGTCATTATTGTTCCCTCTTTTGCAGGCACTGTCATTTCAGCAGCGTCCCTCCACACCACAGCCACAGCCATGACAGAAATAGCTATTATATCTAAACGAAACCATCTGAACTCTGCGTGGGTGAATTTATGTTGTGAGGTTTTCATGAGCAACAGCACAGCGTATCTAGAGTTGAGTGGAACTTGGCATGTGTCAGAATAAATTAGTGACATTTAAAAAATTTCTCACAATTTCTGGGAAAAAATCAGAAATGTTAAAATGAGTGTTTTTAAATGTTTTATTTCAACAAGGCCAAGACACTACAGCTTTACAGTTTTGACTGCTATAGTTGCTGAAACAATGCTATGAAGCATTTTGAACTAACCATAAGGTTTTAAAACTGTTGTTCAAATACTGATGAATTCCACATGTGTGAAACACTTCCATTTCAGTAAAAGCTTACAAGTATACTCCTTTCAAAGGGATACCCTTAGGTCCCAATACACATGTAATACACATCTCAGCATTCAGGAGCATCATAAATTTAAAGAAAAACCCAACCAAATCTTAGCACTATTCATTTTTTATTATCATGGCTATTTTATAACCTTGCATAAAATCAGTTCAATAATATTGGCTTTCAGTAGCATGAGCTTTCAATTTTTATAATATTTGGGTGTTAAACTTAAGAGGAAAGTTGTTTATTAGTTTAGGAAAAAATGGTGTTTATTCACATCCTCTTTTTTCAAATGGTAAGAGCATTCATACTCATCTGGAAAGCTATAATAATTTAATAACCAGTACAAAGCTGCTGAGAAAGTTAAGACAATCCAGAAATTTGAATGGTAGAAGAATCTTCTTACAACTACACATACGTATGAACAAATCTTTTTGCTTTCCCCTAGCATTGGCTCCATCTTTGAAAATCTTGCTTTTTCCGTGGAAGTTTCATGGACAAAATTCTGTGACACTGAATTATACCTTATTTTAGGTATTCCATACCGGAATGATCAAAATACCCACCCTTTAATGCTTCCAGCAGCCCTACAGCTGTAGTAAGACAACAATGCATAAAAGCACAAGGCGTGTGTTTACAGCAAGTACATCCTATCGAACTAGCTTGGTGTCTTTTAACTGGAGGATGGTGAAGTCTCTTGACATATGTACTAACACTGATGCCACAAAACGCTGCGTGACACCCAACCTAATACACTTCACTGGCTGAGAAACCAGAACAGCGCAGAACTAACCTGGCACACAGCGAGTAACCTGAAAAGCGGCTGACAAATCTCCAAGTGTAACTGCAAACAAAGAATCATCACCGAATAGTTTCCAAGAAGCTCCACGGTGAGCTATTCTCAGCTATGTAACATCTTTACTGGAAGAAAACATGAAATCATGCTCTAATAAAGTTGCAGATGACACAACACAGTGGAGTGATAACTGAGGGAAAGGATTTATCACAGAATCATAGAATCATTTTGGTTGGAAGAGACCCTGAGGATCATTGAGTCAAAGCATTAACCCAACATTGGCACTAAACCATGTCCCTAAGAACCTCATCTACGTGTCTTTTAAACCCTTCCAGGGATGGTGACTCCACCACTGCCCTGGGCAGCCTGTTCCAATGCCTGACAACACTTTCCAGGAAGAAATTTTTCCTAATATTCAATCTAAACCTCCCCTGGTACAATGTGAGGCCATTTCCTCTCATCACTTGCTACTTGGGAGAAGAGATCAACCCCCTCCATGCTCCAACCTCCTTTCAGGTAGTCATGGAGAATGAGGTCTCCCCTCAGCCTTCTCCAGGCTGTTGCTGGGAGGCACTGGCCGGGTCGCACGGCAGCGAGGAGGGACAGAAGCCCTGTGTGCTTTGGTGGGTCCAAGTGCCCCGGCCCCACAAACACAGGAGACAGGGCTTCGTCTGGGGGGTCAGGGACACTGCAACAGGTTTGGGGATCGGGAGGTTCACCAGCTCTGCACAAGCACAGCCATGACAGACAGCGACAGGGCTCCCTGGCGTGAGGGTCGTTGTATCAACTCCTTCCTTGGCACCCAGGCAGCAGCGGTCAGAGCTCCAAAAGTGCCTGGCAGGGACCCACATCTGCTCCCGCTGCCTTTTTGGGGTGTCAGCCCCTGGCAGGGCCGTCAGACACGCAGGCAGCGGGATGAACCGGTCTGCTGACGGACAGCATCCCTGGGGAGCAGGAACACGCTGTCCCTCCGTCTGCACCGCGGCTCTGGCCCGGCCTCCTCAGGGCCCTGCTGTGATTTAAAAATATCCTTTCCCAGACTCTCAGCAAAAAGACACAGATCCTCTGGTTTACAGCTTAACTCCCTGGGCAGCACGTGATACAAATGTTGAAAACCGACAGGCATTAAGAGACCATTTAGACACCAAAGACATAAAAATACCAAAAGCTTTGCATGGAATTTCAGATTGTGTCTTTATTTCTAAAAGATAAGGGGAAACTTATGCATGGAAATGTCACTCTTCAGTATCCACCCACTACAAGCTACTGTCAGAAACAAAACACTGAGCTAGATGAACCTGTGGTCTGAACCTATTTTTACGTTCCTATTCAGTTGTACACAGTATTCGAGTATAGTACTGTAGCAAAGAATGAAAATCTTCTGTGCTCCTGGCATTACTGGTGTAATTCCCGCTGGAGGGCCGTGTTAAATTTAGAGCCCACATTTCGTAAAGGATGTTGACAACTTGCAGAGAGTTCAGAGAGGAATAGGAAGGACAGAAAAACAGCCTTTACAGTTACAGACCCAGGAGCTCAATCTATCTAGCTTATAAAGAGAGGTTAAGGGATGACTTGGTTAAAGGCCATCAGTATTTACAGGGAGAATGAAAATTTGAGATTAGGCTGCTCAATTATCATAGGAAAAGCTCCCTTTTGCTTTTATAACACCAGTAGTCTTCTCTCCCTTCTATCAGCAGTCCTGACAGCGATTCCAAGTGTGTAACGGGTGTGCACATAATCCTGATCACAGATCCTCCTCTGTTTGTGCAAGCACCAAGTAGCTCTCTGGTATCTCTGCTAATAGTCTCCCACCTGCATGTACCTTGAACCATAAAACAACATTGTAGTGGTGCCACCAGCTCCTCATCGCCTGAAGCCAGGGGCAATCACACCCACGGCAGCTCCACCAGCGCCTCCCTCACCTCTTCCTGGTGCCCATCAGCTGCGGACAACCCTTTGACACACCCTGGTCCAAGCAACCTCAACCAGTCCTTAACATCGGTTCTCTGTGTCCCTAATACCCAATGTCCACCACCCTCGCTGTGCTTTAAGCCCATTCCTCTGTGTCCTGTCCAACAGGATCACGAAGAACAGATTATTCCCTTCTTTGAAGGCATTTAAGAGCATTTTCATGCCTCATTGCAGTCTCCTCCTGGCTTGACAGCACCAATTCTTTCTACCTTTCCTGAGAGGTCACAGCTCTTATTAGTTTGGCCGCTGGACTCACTCCAAGAGCACCTCCTCTTGCTCAAAATGTGACCCCCCCCAACTCGATGCTGGGCTGCTGGCGTTCCACAAACACACACCAAAATCCCAAGATCTGTCACGTGTGTCTGAGAGCAGAACTTCGCCCTCATTTAATCCCATCTCGTTTATCAGCAATATAACGTTTTGCACATTATCACCCCAATTATAAAGCCTTGTAGGTGATAATGAGATTCCACTGGATATATTCCAGCAAAGCACATTCTAGGTTTTACTAACTTCATTAACCAAGAAAAGCTGGTTAATGGCTGAAAAGTGCAATGATGCACATAATCATACCAGTTGCTTTGCTACTACAATTATATTATTAAGATGGATCTTTGAGGTACAATTTCCATCTATAATTAGTGGTTTATCCCTTCAGGAAAAAAAAAATAAATCTAAAGCACCCAAAGGTTTGAAGAAAATAGTTCTTACTGAAAATACAAATGAAATCATGCTCCCAGGGTCAGACTCAGAAGGGGATTTGTGAGAAAATACGACCACAAGAATTTGGAAAGTTAACACAGGCTCCCAGGGGACATGAACTGTCGAAATGCAAATTGTGATGCCCTCGCACAAAGAGCTGTGCACACGGGAGCACCCAGTCCCATGTGTCACCCATGGGCAGGGGGAAGGAGCCACCTACACCCCAACCTCTGTGCAGGAGGGACCCCCCAGCCCAGGGAGCGAGGGAGAGCCCTGGGGGAGATGGGCTTTGTGTCCCAGCCTCAGCTGTGAGCGTGAGATGAGCTGGGAGAACGGTGCAGGCGAGGAACGAGGGAGAAGCCCTTTGGAGACACACAGCATGGTAGAGAGCACGGAGAGGTGGACGATACCTTCTGTGCACGTGGTCCTCGCCAGGCACTGGGGTGGCCGCACGGGCATCATCGCACATGAATGATAGAATCATAGAATCATTTTGGTTGGAAAAGATGCTTAAGATCATCAAGTCCAACCATAACCTAAATCTAACACTAAACCATGTCCCTAAGAAATTCTTCTAAAGGTCTTTTAAACCCCTCCAGGGATGGTGACTCCACCACTGCCCTGGGCAGCCTGTTCCAATGCCTGACAACCCTTTCCAGGAAGAATTTTTTCNTTCCCTTCTCTGAACTCGCTCCAGTACCCTAGGGGCTTTCTTGCAGTAATGGGTCCAAAACCAAACACAGTATTCAAGGTGAGGCCTCACCAGTGCTGAGTACAACGGGCGGAACACCATCCCCTCCACCGCACCAGGGCCTCCCCGGGCAGAGCGCTCTGCCGTGGGACCCCCCTTCCCACCCAACACAAGCACCAAGCCTCAGCGCTGCAGGACCCAAGAGGTGCACAGCAGCCCAAGCCCTGACCCTCAGAGATCTCCAGGAACCCTCCCCAAAGCAAGATGCGTTTGGGCCGACATGTTTATATGAGCAGTCTGAAGGCATTCACCTCCTTCTGCAGCACAAGGCCCTCCGAGAGACAACCTGCTGAGTTTGGGCCTCTTTTCCCGTGAGATCAGAGGAGGTGACACTCCAAACCCCAGTGGCCTCTCTTCAGCTGGAGGATACACCCCATGTCCCCAAACGTCCCCATGTCCCCAAACGCGTTTGCTGGAAATCTCAGGATGGATGTGTTAAATCTGCAGTGAAGGCCTCCTTTCCCCAAAATCTTAAGTCTCTAAGTTAACTATGACGTCCAAGAAGACAAAAGATCCCAGAATATATCAGAAGTGTAGAACTTTTAGACCGATTAAAAATTATTTCCTGTTGTTTTCTTTAATTCAGCGTTCTGTTGCTTCACTATTTTCTCAGTCATCACTGTTCTTCCCAAAAGAGACTATTTCAATTTCATATTAAGAAAATCAGCACCACCAAGCAAGCAGAACAATGAAGAACCCGCTGTTTAGTCCTTTTACCAAATAACAAAATGGAAAACAAGAGTGCTAGCTTTCAAGTGCAAGCCTGATTTTTTCAGTTGCTTTTCCTTACAGTTAAATCATACTTATCAGTCTGACAAAAAAATGCAATGGCTGTTTTTCACTAAGAATTTTCTTACAAATTTAATCAAGTTGTCAGAAGAAATACTATTATCCTCACCATGTGAAATTAATATATCAGGAACTTATCTGCTGTCTTGCATGTGTGTATGACATTTATATGGATCAACTAATATATATGTCTTCTGCTTGCTANACTAAGAATTTTCTTACAAATTTAATCAAGTTGTCAGAAGAAATACTATTATCCTCACCATGTGAAATTAATATATCAGGAACTTATCTGCTGTCTTGCATGTGTGTATGACATTTATATGGATCAACTAATATATATGTCTTCTGCTTGCTAAAATTTCACACAATAAAAAATCTTCAGAACTGAATTTGCAGCCGTCTTAAAGTCCTTGATATGGCTGGCTCTGCTTAGGAGCTTAGCAGGAGCCTTTGCTGGATTTAATCAGCCAGACAGACCTCAGAAATTCTGCTGGAATTCTTGTCACTATTAGAAATATGCACTAGCATTTGCTAATGCAGGTTCAGAACTGATTCAGAAACTAAAAGCAATAAATCCTCATGCAAGTACCAAGCCCTCTCAAGTATATCCTGGGGCAGTAACTTTTGGAGAGGCGGAATACATAAAGGAATGTAGAGTGTCTAGCCAAAATTGTATTTGAAATACTCATTTCAATGAATCCAAAGACTTGTCCAAAACACAAAGCTGCTGTTTTTTCCCCAAATGCATTGGGTTGGCTTTCCGCTTCCATGGCCTTGCGCAGGAGACAACAAAGCGTGGGCAGCACGCGATGCGATCGGTACATGAACCCCTGGCCACCCCCCTTTACGTTAGCAGGAGTTTCATCGCCAATATGAACTGAAGAGGATTTTACCCTGCACTGGAAGTCACCGTAACATCCCTCTGTGCTTTAAAAACTCTGCAGTCTCCTGAAACCTGACAGAAACTGCCAACTTTGGGAAAAACAGCAAGTACTGTAGCGAGGCTTCTAATGGTAAGCATGTAGTTAAGCGTTTGCTGAACTGGGTTCTCATTTATTATTACCCTGGAGTTAAAAGAAAGCGTGAAACAGCATTACACACAGGCAAAGCCGACCGATACTTGCAATTTAGATGTGTGAAACCTCCAAAATACCAGACCCTCCGAGGGGCACCAGCAACGTGAACCACACAGCTGCTGGGGCAGCCTCCGACAGAGGCCCACGGTAACAACCTGCCAGCCACCACAAGCTCCAAAGGTGAAACCCCGGCTGCATCGGAGACCAAGGAGCCAGGATTTCAACCTCGGCATTTCAAAACCGCCAGGCCAGGCCGTGGGCTGGTGTCAGCGGGTGCAGCCGCATCCGATCAGAGAGCGGTCGGTCCCCAAACACCATCCTGCCTCGGTCGCTTTACCCGAGTTTGAGACATCCAATAACAATAAAGCCCAATAATACAGAGTTTGATTTCATTCATTATAAAACTGTAAAATGAACATGTTTTCTGTGTTATTTCAAGTTCAGAGGATCTTTACAGAAGAATCTGTTTTCCAGTTTCAACATGAGTCTGATTTGCTGTAAGAAGGAAACCTCATTCGACATTTAGAAAGAGAAATGCTGATAGCATTTATGACACTTCCCTGACGTATTTATAAAGTGCATAAACACAAATCATCTTAAACAACAAACCCTTTCAGTTTTCATAAAAACTGATCGATTTTCTCATAAACAGTATATATGAATTTCTATGCTACTTCGACATTCTTTTCCATGAGTTATTAATGTGAGTAACTATATCCTCAGGAAAAATATGCTTCTGCTGATAAACATTTGATTCTTGGCTTGTATTTGTGTTCCACATTGGTTTGGATGGGCAAGTCAAATCCCTGGCTGGTCATCTACAACCTTTACATTCTCCCTTAAATTCTATGTATTTGCGAGAGATGATGGAAGAGCCCACAGCGTCTACTGTTCATCAGCCATGATAATTAGAGAGGATACATTTCCGATTTTAAAAATAGTCTTGCAACGGATTTTTTTTCCTGAACAGCTACCATTTCCAACACTTTCAGCAGTGCTCTGAATGTGAAGATTTAAAAAGGTCTGTGTCCAGAAAACACTTTGCCTCCTGAAAACTAGTTCAGCTTCAGCTGACGAACTTTTCTGGGGGAGAGGAAAATCAGTTTCTCTCCTCTCTGCACTGTCAGTCCCCCAAACACGAAGCCTGTACTCCTCCTGTTTGCTGTCAGCCCCGGGAGGGCTCAGCTGTCCCTCGGCACCCCCGCGTGTGTCCCCGTGAGCACCCATTGCTATTGCCACAGCCAGAGTGACGCTGCCAGGCTGGAGCCTGAGCTCTGCTGAAGGCTCAGGTTAAACCAGACAGGCTGCAGAAGTCGCCATTGCTAGAGATGAAAAGATCTGCTTGAAACAGGGAAAAGAGCCATATTTAGGTTGCCCATACAACTATGATGTACACATTACCTATGTGATCATGACTTGGATTCTCCACGGCATCCAAAGCCCAGCTCGTACAGAGCCCAGGTTATGAGCTAGCTCATCAATATTTTACCCCACATCTTTCAACGGGGGGCATTTGTCAAAGTTTGTAGTTAAACAGGATTATCAGTTTCTGCGTGGTTCTTTAGGAGCTGGTCTGCGCTCACAGCCCCAGTTCTTGCAGCCCCGTTCCTCACTTGAACCTTGAACAGACATTAATGCCACCGCAGTCACGCAGAGCTGGGAGGTCTCCCCAGGCGCCACAGGAGCCACCCGTCTAGTTCTGCTTCACTGGGACCTACAACTGCCTCTTCTGGTTTTGCACCCATAAAACGGAGACTAACATCATACTGTCTCTTCACTGGGCAACAGTGCACTCTTGGAAGCACCTTTATTTTTTCCTCTCAGCTCTTTCCAGTTGTCTGCGTGCAAAGAGGTGGAGCAGCAGTTCTTAGAGAGCTGGTGTGCTGCTCTGCATTTTCCATGGTTGAATCAAATTAAAAGACAGCTAAACATACATGATGCCCCCCAGCAGCCCTATTTGCCTGGGTAAACATTTCCTGCAGGTGCCTGAGGACTGCCATGTAACTCCAAAAGGGCTGGAGACGACAGATCCGGACAGTCACTCCTGCCTCCAGCACGGTGAAAGTTGTGGTCTGCACCACAGAGATGTTTGATACCCTGGTACAGAAACACCTGGTGCATTTGGTTCTGCAGGAACAGCCCACTGGGTTCAGGATGGGCTGGGGGAAGGCGAGACCAGCACTGCCTCCTTTGCCACCAAACAGATTTCCACCTCCTTGAATCAGAGAATCATTTCAGCTGGAAGAGACCCTCAGGATCATCGAGTCCACAACCTAACTCCAGCACTAACCCATGTCCCTAAGAAACTCTTCTAAAGGTCTTTTAAACCCCTCCAGGGATGGTGACTGCACCACTGCCCTGGGCAGCCTGTTCCAACGCCCGACAACCCTTTCCAGGAAGAATTTTTATCTAATATCCAATCTGAACCCTCCCGGTGCAACTTGAGGCCATTTCCTCTCATCCTGTCACTTGTTACCTGGGAGCAGAGCCCAACCCCCTCCAGGCTCCAAGCTCCTTCCAGGCAGTTCAGAGATCAGAAGGTCTCCCCTCAGCTCCTGTTCTCCAGCTGAACCCCCCAGCTCCCTCAGCCTCTCCCATCACACTTGTGCTCCAGCCCCTTCCCCAGCTCCGTTCCCTGCTCTGCACTCTCTCAAGGACCCAAAACTGACCCCAGGATTCAAGGAGCAGCCTCACCAGTGCCCAGTACAGTGGCACAATCCCTTCCCTAGTCCTGCTGGCCAAGGATCAGCTGCTTCCACACAACAGAACTTGGGAAAGCGCTGAGCCCATGGGCGCATCCTAACATCAGCAGACTCCAAGCTGAAGCTCTGCTTTCATGACTTGTGTTTGTATCCTCTGCTGAAACCAAACTCGCCCCTGTTAGTCTCACCAGCTGCTTCCAATCTCCCGAACAGAAGGCTCGCTCTGTGCTATAAATTCCAGCTTTCCAAATACTAGCATCATCTGTTAAGCCAAAAGCTTTAGATTGGATCCCTGAACACCAGGCTGGGAGTCCGACCAGCACAGGGCGTATCTTTCCTGCATCAGCAGACACCTAATGTATTTTTAGTGCTGTCAGAAACAAACCGCTCCTTGATATTCCAGAGGGGGAAAAAAAATCATCTAAAAGTGGCGGTGAAGCTCCTATTTTAAAAGACCCTTTCGAGAACTCGCCAGCCTCCTGGGGGAGCTTGTCAACATCTCCCACGTTAAATGAAAGTCACTTTAACATCCACGGGGGTTTTGAAGAAAAGCTGGAACACATCAAAGCTGCCGGGATGGCAAACTTCACAACGTGCACAATGCATCAACACTCACAGACACTAAACCCTCCCCAGCCTCGAGGGAGGTAACAGCCCCCCGGAGTAAGCTCTTCTTCCTAATGTATCTCTCAAATGAACTGCTAATCTCCTCTCTAAACTTGACAGCTGTCCTGCACGCACTCAAACCCCCTGTGCTTAAATCCTTCTATCCTTCTTGTTCAACAGCTTGTTAGATCATTTTTGCTTTAGTGTGAAGACAGAAATCTTTCCTCCAACCCCATACAAAGACCCCACTGACCTGCTGTTGGCGCACACGAGGGCAGCACCGCATTGCCTTGGCCCTACGGGTTTCGGAGGCTTCCTGGGGAGGCAGCGATGTCCATGGCCACTGAAGTCATGGCAAGCAGGGGACACCGGCATCCACTCCACAGCTACTTATTTATATATATGTACATATATTGTCAGGAGCAATCCTGGGCTCAGCAAACTCCTGTGGCCAGCGGATGCTCCCACACCGGTCCCCCTGAGCAGATCACTCACTCCCAGCAGATCCGATGGCTTCCTGTGCTCAGACGGGCTTAAATCCGTGACACGGCTTCTGGCTGCTCTGAGGGACAGCAGAAAACTTTCCCCTTCGCTGGGCAGAGTTTGGCCCGTGGTGCTGAATTCACGGTGCCAACAGTTATTTGTCACTTCTGCTCCAGCCGATAGTTTTCCAGGGCTGCAGTGCAGCCTTGCCACAAAAACCCACATAAGACACCACCGAGACAGCTGTGGTCTCACACTGTCCAAGTCCTTACGGCGGTTGCCAAAAGGGTAGTTTGGGATAGAGTCAGAAATAGTCCCAACCTCCAGTTGAGGACAAAGCAGTAGTTTTTCCTGCAGTTCTCAACATTTCCAATGAAAAACGTTTTCAAAGAACACCAAAACGCCGGTGCTGCATCCTACCTAGAGGCAGCTACTTCTCCAATAGATCCTCGTGACCGTATTTTTTGTTTACTGTTTGAAAACGTCTGAATAAAAAGCTTCCCTGCGACATCGATCTGCCCCAATGTCAAGCAGCGTTCCTTACCCTTGCACCAGCACTGTGACGGGTCACGCAACCAGCGAGGCCGGTTGAAGTCTGATGATCCCCAGCAGCTCTGCAGAGACCTACGGCCCGAGTCGAGCTGTCGAGTCTTTGCTCAACACCTGGAACGCGAGGGACCATTTGCAAAAGTCCAGACAGGGAAAACTTTTGCAACACACCCTGTACATTTGTATTGCTGGCGCACATGAGCTCTGCCAGAGCTGCTGGTCAAATAGAGGAGGGTGTTCCTGCAGTGTTGGTGACAGGCATCTATCTTTCACAGTATTTTTCTAGTGCGGATATTTGTTATGCTGGTCCATGTTCTTCATCACTCCCTGCGTTAGCAGTGAGAAGAACGGGACCATTTTCCTCTCTGCCTGTGCTACTTAACTGCTGCAGCATGCAGTGATTGGAAATTATTTGCTCTCCAAGATTTCCTCTGAAAACATCTAGAGAAGATGAGCGACAACAATTGCGCAACAATCAACAACAATGTGATGCTCGGCCCCTGTGACCGATCGCCCTGCACGGTTTCACACATCTGTCACCTCTGCCACTCCTCGCTGGCTCCAGCGCAACCTGCAAGTGCTCGCCCCTCGTGAAAATGGGACCATGCACTTGTGTTCAGAGAGGCAATGGCCCCGTGCCTCACCGGACAAGCCCCAAAACAGTCCACTGAGGAGACAAAAGGCCTGTAAAGTACCTGTGTCTCAAGGAAGGGCTCTAGGCTGAGCCTGATGCTGCAGGGCTGTGAGACATCCCTGCGGTCACCTGGAGCAGACCCACACCCCACCACAAGCACGGCTCTGGAGCACGATGCCTTTTGAAAATGTTTTCAGTAGGGAAAGGAGCCCCGTTTTCCAACCAGAGCATTCACACTCTGAAATGCCGCTTCTAGGCGGCTCTGCTCCCCGCAGCCACCCACATCAGTCCTTCATACACCCACTTCCCAGCCACTCCACGTGCTGGAGAAGCGTCTCAAGGCCCTGCGGTGCAGGACGCCAGCCCCTCGGGAGGTATTTCTGACATCTGAGCTTAGGAAAGCTGCCGATTTCAGATGCAAACAAACCTCCTTGTAAAGCTGCTTTACCTGCGAGGGGAGCATCTGTCAGACCTACAAATCAAGGCTGTGCACAGGGGAGACAGATTTACTACTGACAAAACCCCACCCACTGAGCTCAGCCCAGCAGCTCTTACCAGGGGCTGGAAATTAATAGGATTTTTAATTGCGGCTGCATTTTTAACTCCTCTTGCCCAAGTGGAAAAGCATGCACATGGTGCTTCCCGGAGGAGGATCTGGCTTCTGGGGGAACTGTCGGGGCAGGAAAGGGGACTTGCATCTCCCCACCACAGCCCTGCATCCAGCAGCAGGGTGGCTGCTCTGCAAGCACTGGTCAGAGACCTGAGCCACCGAAATCTGGGCTCACCAGACTCGCCGGGCAGGTGCTGTGGGACACCCGTGCCCGTCCTGCAGTGCGGGGTCCCTGGCACAGCACCCTCCATGTGCACCCACCGCGCACCATGTGCTCGCAGATACAGTAGATCATCCCCCTCCATTTTTAGGGCTGAATCTCCCAGACCAGTTCCACAGCCCTGTGCAGCTCCAGTGACACACGTACCTCAGCTGAGACCCGATCCGAAACTTTATGAGAACCACAGAACAGTTTGGGTTGAAGGGACATTCAAAGCTCATCCAGTGCCCCCCCTGCCATGACAGGGACATCTTCACCAGCTCAGGTTGCTCAGATCCCATCCAGCCTGGCCTGGGATGTCTCCAGGGATGGTTCATCCACCACCTCTCTGCCCAACCTGGGCCAGGCTCTCACCACCCTCAGTGTAAAAACTTCCTTCCTCATGTCCAGCCTGAATCTCCCTCCTCTAGTTTAAAGCCATCACCCCTTGTCCTGTC